>VDFB02091515.1:0-28695 GCA_007258455.2 Sequoia sempervirens | reverse complement strand
GGATTTACGTGGAGAATCCCTTGCAAGAAAAAACTCCACCAAGAAGAGAGGCCAAGTATGCATTATCATAAAATAAATAAGATTACAATACAACCACTTCCATTCTCCTCTTTTCTTCCAACATGGCAGCGCCTGTGTACCTGTGAACAACCTCCTTATGCCTCCACCTGTCTTTGTTCTTGTAGAGTAACACTACATTCATCTATTCCTTCTTAATTCTACATCCAAGAGGCTGATTTTGTAGACTTGCGAAGAAATATAATGCACCAAACAAGGTGCCCAAAGATGAACTTTCATTCCAAACATATCCAACCTTTGGATTACCTCCTCAAAATGTGAAAAGACATTGGTTTTGGCTCTGATACTTTCCCTCCAACTTGGGCGCCCAAACTTGAGAAGATAAACATTACATTAAATGTAATAAATGATGGAAAACCAAGTGGCATTTGTTACCTATTTCCAAGCACCCATTTGGAGAATCCCAACAGTCACTTATTTATCATTTCCTTTATCTTTTATTATCCCATTCTAGGTATCCACATGTGGGGAAAACAATATTAAATATTTATGTCCACAACCCACCTTTATTGTTGATAGTGGACCCGTCATCCCTTATGAGTATATTACAAACAATGGTGAGAACTATTATTACAAAATATTTCCCAATACACCCTAAGTGCCTAGGGACACTTTCCAGGGATGTTGGAATCATGATATATGACATAGGATTTACAAGGTGGATGGAACCTAATCCTAAAAACTATCTCTAAAAATAATGCAACCACTTCTAAGAAGCTTGAAGGGTTCATGAAGAATAAGAAGACTAAATATCTCAAAAAAATGGATGATGGATTCATCAATGTGCACAATACAAAGAAAATATTTAAGAATCAATCTGTAAGACAAACCCAATTTAATTATGCTTTTCATGGTTATTGTTTTTCATGTAATCAGTATGGAAATAAAGAAATAGTTTGCAAAATTAGACCTTTAAGAAATGATAGACATACTTTTGGAAGCAAGAATCCTTTTAATCCTTTAGTTGATCTAAATGATGTATGCTATAACTATAACAACTATGGAAATATCCCTAAGTTTTGTACAAATGTGTTTATAAAGCCTCTTAGACAATAGACAAAGATGTTTAATTCTCTAGGGAAAAACATATTGGCTCATGTTCATGCAAGACAAAAGAAAGAGTTTGCATCTCCTGCACAAAAGA
This sequence comes from Sequoia sempervirens, assembly GCA_007258455.2. Taxonomy (NCBI): domain Eukaryota; kingdom Viridiplantae; phylum Streptophyta; class Pinopsida; order Cupressales; family Cupressaceae; genus Sequoia; species Sequoia sempervirens. The sequence goes on along the minus strand of VDFB02091515.1, from coordinate 27,473 downwards.
AAGAACATGGGCAAAGTTTTGAGGAAAAGCAAAAAAAAAAAAAAAAGGAATTAGAGAGATAAAAAGACTATGATGAAGAATGAAAATTCAATGATAGTCCAAAAAAAATTTCATGCCAAAGGACAAGGAAATCCTTAGGTGATTGATAGTGGTTGCTCTAGTCACATGACTGGAGATAAGAGCAAATTCACTATCTTGGAGAAATGGAATGGCGGGACAATTAAATTTGGTGATAACACTACTGGTAAGATAACTGGAAAAGGTACATCATGCATATATGGTAAAAATGATTCTCAAGATGTGTTGTACGTAGAAGGATTAAAATATAACTTGCTTAGTGTTATCCAAATGTGTGACAAAGGGTATAACTTGTTATTTCATGCTAGTGGATGTGAGATAAGAAAAACTAGCTCTGGTAGACTTGTTGCCAAGGAAAGAAGAACATACAACTTGTACCATCTGAAAGAGATGAAAAGTGGAAGATGTCTATTAGGGAATGTTGATCATGAAAGCTTGCGCTTCTCCGAACAACCTTATGGAAAATTCAATGAATGGGGGACTTTTTTGCGCTTCACTGAATAACCTCTAGGATTTTTAAAGAAGTTGGCTCTTTGTGTTTGGGAAAAGGAGAAGAAAATGTAATAATAAAAATTAACTAAGACAATGCGCCGAAAGGTTTTACAACATTTCAAAACCCTAACAGGTTCCCATTTTCAATGAAACAAACATAGAATGCCACAAACCCTTCATTGTTGGAAGGGGAACAAGTAACTAAGGCCTATGAGAGCACAAAGTAGTCATTCAAATCCTTCCGTGGGAAGCACCCATCAAGGTTCAATAGAAAAAGGGAACCTTAGCTTGAACAAGATGTTTCAGATCCTTACAAAACTATTTTTCCTTGACAACATAATATAAAATCTGACATAATTTCAATAGGAAAATGAAAGAGTATCATAACATGGTTCAATTCTTGAGAGTTTAAGTTAGAAGAACATAAAAGCTAGTAAATAAGAATAAATTATTAGGACTGTATGCAAAAATAAAGTGACACAGAGCATTCAACATGTATGGAATAGAGAATAAAAATGTAAAACAAAGGTCGTATGTGCACAATCTAATGCTACCTTGTTAATTATATTTTGAGCTTCACCAAAATAGGTAAGAGTCAATTTTGTATCTATCACAAAGGCAAAATTTGCTAAAAGTATTTACGAATTTGTAAATTTGATTATGCAAATGTTTAGTAATAGAAGAACTAAGTAAATTATGTATAAAATAATGTTGTTTTATCTATATTGAAAACTGTGGTCCGCACACATGCCGTGGGGAAGAAGCTTAATCTGATTTACACAATCAAATGATAGAGGCTAAAGAAAAAGAATATAAACTATACAACTAAAATAACATAAAGCAAGATAGAAAGTGATTCATCATTGAATGGAATGACTAACTGCCTTACCAAGTAAAATCTTCATTGTTGTGTTCTATTTCTTGAATTGATCCAAAATTTGTGGGTCTAAAAGCATCTACAATCATGATGAAATGTGGTATTAGAGATGGTCTCACAAATCTACAAATCATATCCCATCCCATTCCTACACTACCAACAACAAAAATATAACGCACATTTGATCGTGCATCCATCGATGATTTCTACTATTCAAAAGAAAACAATTCAATGGAAGCTTTCTCAAAATACTATTTGCTAACATGTTTGTTTAAATGCGCAAGAATAGGTTCATTATATTTATGATTAATTTCATCAGATATGTGGAGTAAGATGGGCTCCCACAAGGGTTGAGATCGACATATCAAAAGGACACCTCTCATCCACATCATTATTTGAGAGTTATCAGATATTCAATTATAGTCATCAAGAAAGGACTGTTGTAATAAGAGGAATTCAGAAGAGCAGCCTTTGATTCATTATGACAAAAATAGATCGACCAAAGCATCTTATTGCTCATCATTTGAAGGAACAATTCAATGTATCTATATGAGCCTTAAGCATTGATCATTTATGCTAATCAAATCCAAGTGCAATGAAAATAGAAACAAAAATGAACAATAGTTTTTAATTTTCTCAGGAGATCTTCAAAGTAGAATAAAGTTATCATGTTCTCAGGTGAATAATAGAATAGCCCTCAACTTTTATTAACAGAAAAGGAAAATAAAAATGGAAAAATCAATCTATGATAGTGTGTGGGATTTTAGACAATAGAATACAACTACTTAGTGACAGAAATAACAAAAGGGGTAGTTTGCAAATCAATAGAAATTGACATGACAGCTATGAGACAAGTGCACAAAATCAACACAGACATGGATGAAGGATAATGACTTTGCAATAAGTCAAATAATAGGCAATCACTTATGCATTCCAGTGTTGTCAAGAACAATATCAAATAAGCCTCATTGCTTTTGTCTCATCATTCAGGCAGAATTTTTTCATTGTCATTATATTAAGGAATAGTGCTTGGTTTTGGGACAACGTACAGTGATTTTTGCAAAGACTAGACAAGATAAAGTCATCAACCTTATATATAGTGACTGTCCATAAATACCATAAAAATGGAATGGGTCTATAGGGATGATAACAAAAAAAGCATATCCTATAGAGTTCTTAAATGCAAATAACTTTAGATATCACAGTTTGGAATCAAGAAAGCATCAAAATATATGATTGAAGAACATGATTCAACTGAGTGTTGCATAAGGTATAAAGCTATAGGTGCACATTCTAAAGCTATAGGTGGACATTGAAAACAGTGATACAATCAAACTATTCATCTAACAAGATGCACCATGTAGACAAAAGGAAAAGGACAAAATTTACATAAAAGACCATACAACCATATTTGAAAGGTTTATTTGCATAAAGTACAGTCAAATTTTCCAGATAGCAATGAATTGCAAGAAATTAGTAATCATTTTTGAGACAGAAAACCATGCTTTCTAAGTATTTGAGACATTCATTATAAAGGTACAGTTTCAAATATAAAAGATTGTGTATGTCAGATGAGTATCCAAATGACATCAAAGAATACAGTGACCTTGTCCCTGTTGACAACAAAACACATCAAATTTAAGTGTGAAATTTGCACATACATGGGATTTAGTGAGCAAACACTTTTCCATTTCCAGCAGGAGGCTGCCAAGAGCTTTACAGATCAAAACAAAGGGGTACCAGGAATAAAGAATAGCAGTAGTCCATCCATGCCATGGACTTGCTTAAAGATGGTTGCAAAATGAGGGTTATTTCCGTACTATATGTTTTGTTAAATCAACATGTCTCAGCATGTCAAGCTGTGGCCAGATTCTATCAACAGGTTATTAAAGGAGAAGTGGTTCAAATTACATCAACTGTAATCCCAGATTAAAGACAAATTCAAAAAAATCTACCATGGCGGCCTGCATACATAGTATTCTAAAATGATGAAAGGAAGATGAAAATCCTTGTGTTAAATTGCTTTTCTCATGAGATCTCATGTGTTTAGAGACTTGCAGAAAATGAAAAGAATAGAGATTTGGGTTTTTTCATATATACAAATAGGAAAATACCCAACTTGTTGCTTGTAGCCGCGACAGAAGAGCTTACTTTTTCTTTGTTTCCAAGAGAAAAGAATTCACTATATGCAACAAAAGCTTCAGAAATTCACTATGGCGGCCTCACAGTAGGAGAAAATATCAACATAATCAAAAGAATGTATCAAAAATACACAAGGCCACAGTCTTAGCTTACCAGATGGACTAAAACCCATAAATTTTTGCACAAAAAGAATTAAGAGTGGAAACTCAAGCTTTTACAAACAATGGAGATAACTTACTAACCAACAGTTCAAGTTTTTTGGCATTGCTTCCATATTTCTCCACAAAGTCTCAGCTTCAACTCTCAGTTAGCTTCAACAAAGCCCTATTTCTCCATAGTGCATGGTGGCGCAACATAGTTTCTCCTCCAAAAGTGCAAAAAATGAATGGAGAAATGATTAGGGTTCAAGTGTTTTGACTTGAAGCCCTAATTCGAATTATGATGCATTTTTTTAAATTGGTTTTTTATAAAATCATTTCATTTTATTGATGCCGTGGTTTTGACTTTTATGTCAAAGAGCCTAATGATTAAAAGAGCCCGTGAGCTTTCCTTTTTACATTATCATTTATTTTAGACTAATGGTGAATCCACTTGTTTTGCATGAAATTGACAAATCAGAAATGTATTTAAATATTAATGGTAATGACCACAAATGATTACCTTAATATTTACTTATATATTGCTCAAAAGGAAGAACTATCATACATTAAATATTAAAATAATCATTTATGGCTATTTTAATATTTAAATCAAACAATCCTTTTTTCCAAAATCATGCAAAATAGACAAGTGAAATTGAACTAAAGATAGTAGGTGTGACTTAGAGTTCTATTTGTGACTTTGAGTCAAACCGAGATCAGTTTTGAGTGTTTTCAATCATGCACATTAAGAGGAGTTTGCAATATCCACAGTGCATTTTACATTGGTAATGACTCCTTTTTTCAGGCATTTTCTCTTTTGCTCGTGAGAAGCATTTGAGAAGATATATTTTTCAGATCACTTTCAGTGCCACTTCCATGCATTCAGAGGAATTCTCAAGTTATTTTTCAGTTATACACATTGTGACACAAAGTTATGAGTTGTTGAAGCTCAGTTACAACATTGGTGGGCCCTCTTTTTACACTGTTCTCTCTTCTGCTCAGATTTCACATTGGAGATGCCATTTTCACTTCAATTCTATTACTGGCTGCTTTGTGCATGCCTTTGATACTTTGAAAGTTTATCCTTTTCCTCTCATTGGAGTTCTATGAGCTTAATCGCCAGATTATGCAAAGAAGACTATCTTGTAACTTAACATTTTAGATTTAATACAATTTTACAGCTTTACAGGTTATCATTTTTGCAGAGTTTTTCCTTCATGATATTAATTGAAATAGAGTTCACCTTTCCAATTTTAGGTGTTTCATATTGTTTAAATAATTTGATGCAATTTTGATGAGTTTCATTTACGAAACCTTCAAATTTCTGTCTTGTTTATGCATGCATATACACAATTGCAGTTCTTCACAGGTCATTAATTGTGCTCAAAAGTTGTTTTCTTTTTCCTTTAATTTGTGAAAACTTAGTTTTCCTTAGTAGGAAAAGAATAGATGCAACCTTTTAATGAATTATTCATGTGTTCAAAGTGTTCAAATTGGACTGTGTTAACAATTTTTCCTGAAGATATAAGTTGTGGATCATTCTTATTCTGCAAGTTTACCATCATTTAGGTGCATCACCGAGGTTTTAATTTTAGTTCATGCATTCAGTTCAATCCTTCTTACCCTTTTCTCAAAACAAATCATTCAAGTACCTAATTGATCATCATATAGGAACCAACCTAGAATCTGAGGTCTATCTTGGCCACAGGAGTACCCACAGCCTGAAGATAGTTCCCATGTTTCAACGGATTGTTGAATTTAACCATTCAAGCATTCGGGTGCACTGAATAGGGATAACACTTCCTTAGTTGATTTTGGCAAGATAAAAAATGCTAAGGTTGATAAAAATCAAATGGTTGTCTTGAGATTTGGATTACAAAAATTCCCTTAAAGAGAAATTAGAATTTTGCAAGAAATCTCTTACACACCCTATTTTGGTTCATCTTACTACCATCCACTAGTACCACTATCAACACTGGATGATCCCTAGAGGTTACCAGAAATTCCCTATAAAGACAAGGGAAGTATATATAATCGAAAGCACTCTTTTCCACCAAATATAAACCCTAATAGGTTTCACTGCTAAGATAGCCTAAAAAATATGATAAAATTTGAAGATCTAATCATGACAATAAAAATTGAGTTGCTTTAATAATGGCTATGGGTGCAACAACTTGATGAACTAGATGCCACAAGAGCTTCGTGTAGATCTCCCTGTTAGAAGGAAGATACGAGATTGTAAATTCTCGATGAAATCTGATCTAATTGGTTGTAGGTAATAATGGTGTCATCAAAAGGAAGCTGACCCTTGAAGTTGCAAAGGAACAAAACACTTTGCCACCCGACAGTGCCTGCAAAGATATTGTTCTTGACAGTGAAGAAAGTTGCTCAACAAAAGATGGGCAACGTGGCATGCTAGTGAGCATTCTTAAAAAAATGAGAGAGTGGCATGTCAAAAATCCCCGCGGGGTGGCCACGTGTCTTGCTTCAGGTCCAAAAGGAAGGCAATATCCAAAAAGGTTGTGCAGCCACTATGTGGCACCATTGTGCACCTTTTCGCCAAAATTATCTCACAACCTCCAAAAGATGTGTTAATGCGACATGTGGTGAGGTGAATACAAAATCCAAAAAGATAAGGACCATTGGGGTTGCAAGAGAAAAGATAATAGAAAAAAACATACTCAAGAGAAAAAAATTTCTCCGCAATTTTTGGTGACTCACAAGGGGCCTTTACTTGCGAAGGCATGGACCCAGAGAGATAAAACAACATAAAAAGAGAAAAGAAATCTACGATCCCTAGTTTGAGGAATACAAAATGTAGATACTCCCAATATCCATTAGAAGGAGAAGCCAATGCATGTAGCATCTCAGAAGCCTGATCCAAGTCGATTGTCTCCTTGAAGGAGAATCCTTCCCATTTTGCTTGTGCCACTCTGATGTGGAAGTAGAGCTGAGCCAAGGGGAAAGAACCTTTTCAATATTTTCGGTCGTAGGTGACAATCTCAACCTTTGGAGTTATGACTGGTCCTTTTGCTTGACCTCTAAATCCTTCCTGAGTTTTTTCTCAGTAAATAATGCTCCATTAGGAAAAAATGGAGAGGGTAAACCCAATTGGATCAAATATTTGAAATCCTCTCTCATTTCGTAACCTTATTAGTTAGCGCCAACTGGAAATTCTTACTACTATGGGTGGCTTGGTTGCACATGACAAACTCATTTTCCTTCCTAGTAGCCGCTCTTCGATCTAAAATCCCAACGCTCGCTAAAGTCTCCTCAATCACCTTATACAACTTGATTATTAAATTACCCGACTCAATAGAATGGGGGGTGATTGTATGTAATATTTGGTCGACTTTTGGGCCAACCTTTGCATTCAACTCTTGTGCATCTGCTATAAACATCAAAGCTAGCTTTAAGGCTGTCGTTGCAACCTTAATTCTTTCCCAATGGGAGGAATGCAACCCCTGTAGCACTGGGAGGAGTTTAGACCTTCGCACCATGGTCAGTTCCTGCTGGAACTGAGACTCCTTAACTTTTATTTCCTCCTTTAATTGATTGATCTCTATCTAATCCATTTGAAGCTCCTCCATTGCTCAAGACCGGGCACTAGTCAATTCTCCTTGTATTTTGTTCTTTTCCTTTTTGAATTGCTCGCCTATCTGCTTAATTTGGTCTGTAGCTTTAGACCATTTACTTTTCATTTCTTGCAGCTCTTTCTATAATTCTTCACATCTGTTGTCCTATTGGCCCGATATGTCGGCAAACTTCTACTTTTGTTTCCATTCCTCTGCAACCTTTTTCATTTGGGCCTTTAAATCTTCTATTACTTTGTGCTCGGTTTCAACCTTGCATGCCATCTTTTCCACTTCGGCCAAAAAATGATCCTTTTCAGTCTGAGTGGATTCAAGTGACATATCCACTTCTCCTTGTAGATCCTATGCCTACCTTAGGTGGGAAATATCCATATCCTTTTCCTTTATCTCTGCCTAGTGCCTGTCAACCATGGCCTTTACATTTTCCAACTCTACCTCCCACTTCTTCAATTTCCTCTCCAACTTCCTATAATCAATGTATACCACCTTCTACATGGCCTTGGCGAGGCCTATCTTGTAATGAGGAAGCACCTCACTTAGGTTCGGGCCCACAATTTGAATCTCATAGTCCTCATACTACACCTCTCCTTCTGGCTTAGAGACTAGTGGCTTCATAGCCAAAATTATCAAGGACCTTTTCTCTTCATCAAAACATGTCTCTGAACTCAAGGTGGTTGGAGCTGCCGCAACCTTTTCCAATTTCTTTTCTTTTCTTTCCCTTCGCGCCTGCTTGGTCAACTCTATTTGGGTTTGAAGATTCTGCGAAGACTTGATACTCTATGTAGCAATGGGGATGCTAGCAAGGAGGCCATAAAGAGTGGCACATGGGATGCTCTCAGCCGCTTGGGCTTGGGGAGAGGCAAAGGGAAAAGCTATTGGTGAGAAGGGTGGGATGCCTCAAAAATATTGAGTGGAGTGTGGAGTACTCATTGTGGTAAGGGATGCAATGATTGAAAATAGATGCATAGGCTAGGAAGTAGGCAATGGTGACGAAACCTATAACATGGGTGGCTTTGAAAATGAAACCTAAACTTCAGATAAAGCAATTAGAATTTCAACTGTAGTTATAGCAGAAGACGCATGTTCTACGTGCAACGCTTCAATAAGAGGCTCAACAACCATGGCAAGAGGTGTGTCAAGGATGAGAAGGTTAGAATTGATTGATGGACGATTCTTCTCTTGGGATGGAGGGCTTGTAGATACTAATGAAGTAGTGGAAGAAAGAACAACATGTGCAAAACTTACCTAAACCATGAGGAACGAAGATGCTTGCAAGGAAAAATTCACCTCTTCCTCTTCCTTGTCTGAAGGTCCTTTCCCGCCAAATTCTTGGACCCTCCTCTTCGCAGAGGGTGCGCTTGTTGCTCTAGACCCTTCTACTACTGACCCCAATGAACCTTGGGTTCCCCGACCTAGTGAAGACTTCTTCACAAATCATCAGGTCCATTTTTCTTTTGTCAAAATATTGGTAGAAGAGGATACCTACAAATCCTTTTGTCATGATACTTCCTTCTCCTTCCCATTTCTAGTTTTGGTCACCTAGGGTTTTGAGTTAGTACCTTGGACATATTCCTATTCGGGGTCCTAATCATACTCTTGATTTGAATCATACTCGACCTCTTTATCATAAAGATCTTCAAAATATTTTTGCATCGGGATAGCTCCGTGCAAGGGTCCTATTTTCCTGTTCTCTTGTCGATAGCTCCATAAATTGGCCGCTTTTATTTTGGACCACCCCTTCTTCTTCAACTGTTGTTTTATGGGTTTTTCCATCGACATGCTTGGGTTCAATTCTGCCATGACTTGATAAAAAGTAAGCCACTAGGGCCACACAAATAGTATATCATCCAAGTCGACATGGGCATCTTCATTTCCTTCGATTGGATTTTTCCTTTCTTCCCAATATGGCCTCGACTCATGTAAAAATTATATGTGCCCTTTCGAATTATATTTTCATTTTTCGTAGATAAGCCTTAGGCCAAGCTAGGCCAATTCTCTAATCAATACATTTTTCTCTTCTCTTTTCATGAACATCACTTTTCTCTTGCCAATGGTGAGAGGGATGGCATGAAGCTTCATCTTTTTCTTCTTGGCACCATAGGAATAATCTACAATTGATAATTGCTAATATATTTCCATGGAAAGTTTCTTGGCCATTACAAATATTGGCAGCTGAAAAGGCTCTCCTGAAAATCCATGGCATCTAATAAAATTAAAATCTAGGCCCATGAAATAGTCAAGTGGGATCTCGTGTTTCCTCATCCACTCCAAATCCTCAAGAGGGAACCTATGCAGAGGTTGTTGGGACAGTTCTTGAAGAATTGGGTTCATAAAATACTTGACAAATGTATAATAGTCATATGTGCTTGAAAGCACATGGGTCCACACCAAAATTGGTTTAAACAAATTTTATCCACTCTAAATGTTGAGCGACAATTGACTAAGCCCAAAGAACTTAGGGTTCTAGTGCAATATTAAATGTACCAAGAAAGAGGAATACCTGAACTTAAAAGAATGGATATACTCGTCCAATTGCCTGAGCATCTTGTTTGCAATTGTCTTGGAAAATTCATATTAGTTTCTTCCTTTTTCCTTTTTGAGCATAAAGGCTAGACCCATCTAATATTTGAGAACCTCATCATCACAGTCCATGTCATATATGAAGACTGGCATTGAAAATACATCCTACAAGTTTGAATTAAACTAGTTAAATGCAAAAGGGAAGGCAGGCTCCTCATTGTTAGGTCCTCGACTTTTCTCAATGCTATAGAATGTTATCTTATCTCTCCTTGACCTCTAGAATATTTCCACGCCTGTCTGTGAGAAATGATTGACCTCCATGTTAGAGGGGATACATAACATATCATTGATGGTCGTGACACCAATGGTGATTTTTAACTCTCCACCCTTGATGACCCTATTTTCCCTATCTAACTTCTCAACACATATATCTACCAACTTTGGGTATGAATGGATGAAAGGAAGCATATATTGTGGTAGACCACAATGCCATAGTCTTACCCCAAGGATCTTGACGTTTCTTTCCTGTTACCTAGCAACCTTTCTCTAGAAGGCCCCCTCTTGTAGAATTTTGGGGTTGGTATGCAACTTTGGCTCAAAAATATTGTCTGTGAAATCCTTGACCACTTCCGGTTTGATGTGGGTTCCAAGCCTTATGAGTTTGGTATGAGAAAAAATCTTCTCTTTTGGAATTTGTGTGTTAGCATAGGATAAATCTCTGAAAATTTTGACATAACCTGATTGAGAGAAGGGAATTTTAGTGTCCCTATCAAAGGATGATGCTTCAACAACCATTATTGTGTCCTTCAAAATAATTTTGTAAGAACTTGCCTCTGCACTTAGAGAAATTTTACTTTTTCCAAGGGCTCACACATAGAAACTTTTCTGCTTTAGCTTTTTAATTTTCATTGATGCATATAGAGTAAATGCATGGCCATTATTGATAGCCTTTTGAGTGTTTCCAGCAAAGGAAATATGTGCAAAATAAATGCTTGTATTCTTGGGAAGTACAACCTTTGCTTTGGGAAGGGAATTAATTACATTTCTTACACCATTTTCAGAGAAGGAAAGGCTTGATAAATGAGAGACGTAATTGGAAAAGATGTCTATATTAAATAAGTACGAATTGGCCTTTAAAATGGTCTTTTCATACAACGGAGTTGGCTGGCGATTACAAAGGTGACAAACACATGGTAATAGGTCATATGTCTAGTCATTAATATCATCACCTGCATTAAATTTTTAGAGCCTTGCAAAATTCCATACATACGATTTCCCTTTAACTCTCACCATCAACTTGCATTTCCCATTGTCGTTCTGACAGGGAAAAGATTTTCCATTTGCAATTTTTTTGGACCACTTTTTCTATAAATAGAATGCTATTCCCACAAAAATATTCATTAATTTTGTGACTTCTTTATCTTTTATTTCATGAAGCATGGGCACTCCGATCAGACTCTTAAGTTGGAAGAACCAGGTTGCCTTTGTAGGAGAGTTCACTGACGACAAAATTAAGAGGCTCCTGAAGATGAAGTGTCCCTTGACTATCACTACGTTTAAGTGGGTGTTGGGGAGACATTTTGTTATGAACTCAAACCACTACCGATCCAACATAAACACCATTTCTCAAAATTTCACTTCCTTGTTGGACCTAAATATTGCTAAGCCATGGATAATATAACTCTGTAAGGCCATGTTTTGCAAAGAGTATCTAATAGGCATTGTGGAAGTTGTTGTCATGGCGGTCATGGGCCTTGGCATACCCTCCACCATGGAAATTATTCGGCACATTGATAACATCGAGTTGGTTCCTTGGATTCCCTTTCTTTTCAGTTTCTGAACAATGTCTCTTGAGTGACATTGCCAACAGGAGAAGCCGAGTAGCTCCTTCCTCCTCTGTTTGAACAATGTTGAGCCAATTTTCAGCATAGAATGGCTCACTATCTTTGAGAATTTGGTGTATAACCTTAGAAGAGTGGTGGTAAACGTTGATGATTGACCCCTAGTCAATCGTGTGGATCTGTTTGATGAAGAATCTGCTACCGTAAGCCCAAGACTTCGAAGGATATCACCATTTTTTTTGCTTGTTGTGACTTGGAGGTTAAAATTCATGCTACCTTGTGCTGCCACCTCCAAAATTTTGGTTAGAATGATGGATATCATTTTTTTCTATTTGAAAAAGAAGATTTTATACTTTCACTATGAGCTTGCGAGCTCCCTCAAAAGTAGGCCTCAGCACCTTGAACTATACGTAAATTTTTTCTTATAAATATAATATAGATTTTCATTGTTTCTGCACTTGTTTTATTCACAAAAAGCACATTTACAAAAAATTTATACATACGGTACATAAAGTGTAATTTTTTTAAGAACTATGAGTCTTTAATTAAATAGTTTCAAATGAATACCATTTACTAGTATCTCCATGGTATTTTCATTCATATCTTCAAGCTCGTATGCATTACTAGCTTTACATTTAGAAATATGGAAGGAACCCTTCCACAAAGAGTTGAATTTGGCATGTTGGCCTAGTTTAGCAGCCCGTTCATCGAATTTTAAGACTAGGCTCCCCTCCTCAAATTTTAGCACTTTATTAGGGTGTCGAATACTTTTCCTCTTTTCTCCTAAAGGCTTAGTAGTTTGGTTAGCCTTACTTCCATTCCATCACTTTCCTCGATCTCTAAAGAATTTAACAATTGTAGTGCTGGAATCTCCATTGAGATGGGTAGGACCACCTCCTTCCCATATACTATTTCATTAGGATAAGCCTTTAATATTTTCTTTGGGTTGATGTGGTCCACCCATAAAGCTACGCATAGGTGCTTGTGCCATTCCTTCTGGTGTTTTGAACCGATGCGCTTTATCAGGCGAATCAAATTTTTGTTGGTAGATTTTTCCATTCCATTTCCCTATGGATAGTAATTTGATGAAATCTTCAGATATAATTCATGCTTGAGAGAAAAATATGACATCCCAGATCCTACGAAGGTTCATGCATTGTCCAAGATGATGGTTTTAGGGGAACTGAACCTCGTTACCAATTATTCAAGGAAGTTGATGGTTTCAACTTCGATAGAATTTCTTAGGGGAGCCACCTCCATCCATCTTGTAGAATAGTCAATAATATTTAATTAACTGTTAATCCTTCTTATATGGTAATCTTAGAATTTTTCAAAAGATTATTAGTTCTGCCATGGAACTATAGAGGCTTTTGCTTGCAACCAATCAAATTCTATTAATTTCTTTCCTATACATTATAATTTAATTTTAATACATTATATTTTAATTTTTTTAAAGTTAAATGCACAATTTTTAACTTTTCAAATTCCAAAAATTATTTTTCCTCAATTTTATTGGCTCAAAACTTTTGAGCGATAAGGGCGATTTTCCGGCTCCATTATCAGAGTTGCGATTATAGTGGGAGATGGAAAGGACAAGAGAAAATGACAATTACTTTTAACTTAACTATTCTATTTACGTTTGCAATCTAAATTTAATTAACTAATAAATTCCCCTATACTTTTACTTTTAACTTAATTATTCTATTTAATGGCAATTACTTTTAACTTAACTATTCTATTTACATTTGCAATCTAAATTTAACTAACTCTAAATGCTAATAAATTAAAACTATATTTTAAGATTAATTTTTGGTAATATTAATTTTCATTTGCCTTTGATAAATTAAAATATATTTCTTGAAATCTATTTTTGTAATATAAAATCATTAATACTAATTTCTTTTGAAATTTGATAAATTGAACAAAAATAATTTTCTTTAAAAAAAATAAAATATGAAAATAATTAATTTCTAGATAGTTTTAATATAATTACTTTTAAAATAATTTGATTATTTTAAAAATTAAACTGTATAATTTTTGCTAATACTAAATTAGATCCTAAATTAGTTTGATTTATTTTATTTAAAAAATAAATTTACTAAATCTATTTACTTTGTTAATAAATGTCAAATTCCTTTATAAAATAAAATTTTAACTAAAATCTATGTCTAAATAAATCATTCAATTTTAAATTTTCTATATAACTAGAAACAAGTACTTTGCATTTTTAATTTATTTCATACTTATGGTGTGCACGTGCAATTGAGGTATGAATTTTCTGGATTTAAAATTGAGGCTCAAAGTTTTTGGATTTGAAATAACTATTTTTTAAACTGTTTCTTGCATAACTGTTTTCTCATTTGAATATAATCAAGTAGTTCATTGTGAATGCTTCTTCCTCTACAATTTGCAGGTGATTCAAGTACAAATTCATATTTATGTTATGTGGGTAAAAGATGTTGGAATTATGAAGCCCAATCGATTCATCTCATCTGTCTAACCGTTTTATTCTTTGATGTTTCATTTCTTTCTTTTGTCCTCTCATATTCTTGATTGTAACAAACTTCAAGATGCTCTTTTGGAGTTGGATAGTTGAAATGTAAAAAGGACAGTAGTGCATTGAGTTGTTGATATTGTATTTTATCTAAATTAATAGAGTGCCCCTTCTAAAAGTGGATGTAGTATGCATTTTCCATGAGTACATTTTGCAAATTTATTACCATTCTAAACATTTGTATTGGTCATATGCTCTTTTTTCCCCTTTAGTGCTTTTGAAGTGTCTTAGTGTATTGTTCTATTTTGAATAATAGTCAAAATTGCAAAGCAAGGATATCATGGGTGCAATGTAATTTTACATATTTTAAAGGTATTGTCAAGTTCTCTTATGTCTTGCCTGCAATTTTTTTTTAATTTTTGTTTGTAACATTTAAAAGAATGAAGTGTATTTAATATTTTTATTAGTGAATAGCATACATTTACAATACAATTATGTCATATTCTTTCAAGCACTTTGTTAAATAGATTACATGTATTCTCCATGTCAATAATTGAAAGATCTTCTCATTATTTTTTATGAAATCCAAGTCTGTTTGATAGATATTCTTATTGTCCTAAACAACATAAGTTGTAGATAAAACAGTCAATTCAAATCAAATATGTAGTGTACAATTATTTATGAGTAAAATAACAAAATCTACTATTGGCAGCACCCAATTTTTAGAACACAACAAATTTTTTTTAACAAAGTATAACAATAATTTTAATTATTTGTGAATAAAATAAATATAATATAAATTAAAGTAAATTATATCAATATAATATATAGAACTATAATATATAATAATAAAATAACATAAAATTTAATTTCTTAAAATAATTAATAATAATAATAAATTGATGGAGGAGCATCTAGTTCGAGGGTGTGTTTTGTGTTTGCAAAACATTCCATGATTTGTTGTGCCAACATAAAATTTGGAAGCTAGAAGTTATTTAATTGTCAATGTAAATGGTGTTACTATGAAATTATAAATTTTATATTTTGAAGAGAATTGGTGAGTCATGGGAGATTAGTTGTAAATTTTTTGTTTGTCAATAAATAAATTATTATTATTAATGATATAAGATAATAATATGGTTTTATAATATAATATAGCTAGTTTTTAAAATATTATATTTGATTATATATTATATTAATTTATTAAATTCATATGTAATATATTAATTTTAACATGGCATTATAATAATATATACTGTATAATATGTAACATATATAATCTAATATTTTTTTTAATTTATAAGAAATAAAATATTATATAAAAAAGATCAATGATTGCACTAATTTTTTTAAGATATTTTCCACAACAATGTTAATTTCATTATATTTAATTTTTCTTAAAGTAAAATGTTTGATTTTTTACTTTTTTTACTTTTTGATTTTTTTCCCCTCATCTCATTATTCCAAAGAAAATCAATTAAGCAAGGTTAAGGAGGGTTTGTAGGTGAACTTCATTCAACTAATGAAAATGATACACCAGTTAAAATATTTGTTTGCTTTCATACATAAATTTGCATAATGTATTAGCAAATTTTCATATAGATAAAATTTATGATATACCTTAGTTAAGTTGATTTCCATATAATTGCAAGGGTGTGCAATAATAATGGGTGAGTGTTATAATTAATATTACATAAATATACTCTAATTGGAAAATATTAATAATTAAGAATTAGGTTTAGAATTAAGTTTATTATAATTATAATTATATAGATTAATTTACAATTATAATAAAATTATTTTTTAATTAAATTATGATTAGGGTTATAGTTCACCAAAATACAATTAAATATTTTAGTAATTTAGAATTAGAATTAGAATTATATAATTATTTAACTTTAGGATTAGAATATATAAATATGATTCTAATTTATTAATTATTATTTTAAAATTTAAAATAATTATAAAAATAACTATAGATGTTTTAATCAATTATATTATAACCATATCTTATTTAATAATTATAATTTTAAATATTTAATTAAATAATTAGTCTAAGAATTTTTATAATCAAATAATTAATTACAATATTAGTTTTATAAATTAATTAAATTATAATTCTAGAGCCCTAATTATTATTAATAATTATAATTCTAAAATCATTATAATTGTGATTAGGTTTAGAAATAGGGTTAACTAGTTTAATGGTTAGAATTATAGATATGATTAGAGTTAGGGTTAGGATTATTGTTAGAATTAGGATTAAAAATAGGGTTAAGATAGAATTATAATTAGATTTCAAATTAATGTTAGAATAAGGGTAATAATTAGGTAATATTATGATATTATAGGTCAAATATTACCTATACTATAATAAATATATAGGTTAATCATATATATGATATATAAATATTATCTATATAGATAAAATATATAGGTTATGCTATTAATATAGGTTAATATATAACCTATAATTATAATATATATAGGTTAACCTATATATTATAAATATATTAATATAGATTTTTAATTATTATATATAAATATTAATATCATAATCTATATTAAACAATAATATATATAATAATATAAGTTTATAAATATATATAATTTATTTAATCTATTATTATTATTATTATTATTATTATTATTATTATTATTATATAGGTTATAACTTATAATATATGATATTATTATAAGTTATATAGTTAATCTATATATAGGTTATGATATTAATATATTTATAATATATAGGTTAATCATATATATTTATTAATATATGATTATAATATTAATATATAGGTATAACCTATAAATTATTATACTATATTTACCACATTAATATGTCATAATAATTATAACTATTCTCTATTATAATAATATATTATAGGTAAATATAATACCTATAATATATATTTATGATTATAATAATTATATTACCACACATATATGATTATGTTTAAGTTATATATTAGATTTATTTACATTATTTTTTTATTATAAAAAGGGGTAAAAACTTTATTGAATATCAGAAAACAACATTACAAAGGAAGCAAAGGACCGAGGTCCCAAGGAAAAACAAGCACAAGGACCAAACTAAGATAAAACAGCCAACACCATCATCTGTCACCATTCCCAACCCTATCTTCAGTAAGAATACTCGTTAAATCAAGACGGAGCTCCTAAGGAACCAACTCCCACTCCTCAATTCTCCATCCCTCAACATGCTCAGAAGCCCATTTCGCCAAACAATCAGCTGCCCTATTCCACTCCGTGGAATATGGACAAAAGTCACAGTTTCCATCAAAGAACTAACCGAAGAATTTGTTGCACAACCCTAGCCAATTGCCAGCTGACATCTGCCACTTTTTGCTCAATAAGAAAATTGATCAATATCTGGGAATCAGATTCACAAACAATCCTTCTCCATCCCAAAGCATGAGCTCTCTCGAGAGCATCAAGAATAGCCAACCCTTCCACAAGGTTGATGGTCTGCATCCCTTCATAGATCGAAAAGAGAAAGATCACCGAGCCCAAAGAGTCCCTACCAATCCCCCCAATACCAGCTGGTCCTGGATTGCCCCTGGAAGATCCATCAGTATTGATCTTCAAAACACCGTAAGGAGGAAGTTGCCATTTGCCATCCCTATCAATTTTTTGCTTCTCACGTCGTCTTTGCCGAGCCCTTGCCAAAGCCAAAGACGACCCCTGAATCCCCAAACTCTCCACCAACTCTATATCCCTTTTCACCAAAGGGAATTCCACTTCACACCTAGCATTTCTTGAACCATGCCCAATAATCTCTGCCAAATTTGTTGCACCAGCCTTTGTTCTCCACGAAATATCCTTTGATTGTGTTCCAACCAAATCTGCCACAATAAGAAGATAGGCCCCACAAACCACACATCCTACAAAAAGGAGGCCACAGAAGGGGGCCGACCCATCCCCTGCCAAAAATCAATCAAGGAGGAAGCATGAACTCAAGGTGTTGTCCAAACACCCCACCAAAAATGCCAGAGCTGGAGGGCAAAAGAGCAATGAAAAAACAAGTGAGTAGAGTCCTCCTCATTAGCCCCACACATAACACAAACAAAAGGACCATGGAAACCTCTCTTCTGAATGTTATCCCAAGTCAGACACTTATTCCAGGCCAACATCCAAACAAAACAATTACATTTTGGCCAAGAAAGCTTGTTCCAGACCTTCTTCCACCATTGAATTTCAGGCCCAACCCACCTATGAGACAATAACACACTATAACCAGAGGCTATAGTATAGGTCCCCCTAGGATTGGGGGACCAGGCAAGCACGTCATCCTCTTGGAGAGAGCTACATCTTCGACTGGAGAGGATACTTTGCAGCACAGCACAATCCTCTTGCAAACCAACATCCGGCCACTCAGCTGGGGACTTCCAGTTGGCCATCTCCAACTGACCACAAGAGAAAAAGGACTTAAAGTCACTCACCCACGACCAACCAGCCTCAAGAAACCTCTGGCAAAGATTCAACAAGTTGGGAAATTGAGAGGTGATCGGAGGAAAACCATCCCAAGAGTCTGACCAGAATTGGACCTCTGTCCCCTTCTCGCAGATCCAAAATAATCCTTCCTTAATAAGCACAACCCCTTTTTTGAGGGTGCCCCATATCACAGAGCCCTTCCCCACAAGGGGATACCTAGAAATATTGGGATGAGGGATCCCCGGGAGATACTTCTGAGAAAGAACCCTAGCCCAACTCTTATCCTGCTCATTACACCACCTCCAATACAATTTAGTAGCCAAAGCCTCCCCAGTCAAAGCCGATTGCCTCAATCCCATACCACCATAATGTTTCGGACTGCAAACCACCTCCCATCTAACTAGACTCCACTTGGAGGACTCCAAGCAACTAGCCCATAAAAATTATCTTGCCACAGAATCAAGGTCCTTAAGAAAACCCATAGGGGCAACCTGAAGCATGCATCTATAAATGGGCAGAGTCTGCACCACAGACTTAATCAACTGAACACGACCAGCAAAGGATAACCATCGATGAGTCCAGTGATTAACTTTCGCCTAAAATTTATCCAAAATGATCTGCCAAGAATCCCTAGGCAGTCTACTCACCGAGATGGGAATGCCAAGGTAAGTCACTGGGAGAGTCCCGATTTGGAATCTCAAAGTTTGGGCAATCCTCTGCTGAATGGGGCCCAGAGTGTTGAAGAAGAAAATGGAGGACTTGCCCTCATTAATCTGTTGACCGGAGGCAACCAGGTAAACATCCAACACTCTCCGTAAATTAGAGGCTTCTCGCATTGTAGCCATCCCCATCAAAGCAGTATCATCCACAAATTGCAGGTGAGTTTGCGGAGGTAAGGTGCCACCCCACCTCCAACCTTGAATGAGACCAAACTCCACATTCCGTTTAATCCATCTCCCCAAACCTTCAGCCAAAAGAATAAACAAGTAAGGGGAAAGAGGATCACCTTGACGCAGCCCCCTAGAAGCACCAAATAACTCAGAATGACTCCCGTTGATAAGCACTGAGAAAGAGACTGAAGTAACACAACTCAAAACCCATTGAATCCAATCTTCAGCAAAACCAAAAGCACCAAGAACTCGTTGAAGGAAGGACCACCTAACTCTGTCATAAGCCTTAGCCATGTCCAGTTTGATAAACATTGTTTTTTCTTTAGAGCTAGCCATAGAGTGGATGACCTCAGTAGCAATAACAATCCCATCCAGAATTTGCCTACCAGCAACAAAACCACTTTGTTCTTCAGAGATCAGCTCCTCAAGCCCCTTTTTCAACCTGTCAGCAATAAGTTTAGAAATAATTTTATAAATTACATTGCATAAAGAAATGGGCCGAAATTGGCTTTACCTATCGGCCCCCTCACTCTTGGGAATAAGAGCTAGAAATGTAGCATTTAGGGCCCTTAGCATCTGCTTATTTTGTTGAGATTCTTGAACCACAGCTAGGAGGTCCAATTTGATGATATCCCAAAATTCTTGAAAAAACTCAATTGGGAAGCCATCTGGACCAGGTGCCTTCCCTTTCTTCATATTGAAAACAATCCCTTCAAGCTCTTCAAGTGAGATATCACTCATGAGTTGCTGACTCAAATCTCTAGACACAAGAGAGGGGATACAAGAAAGAATCTGCGCTTCCTCAGGGGACCCCCCTTGCGAGTCCTCCCTAAAAAGAGATTCAAAGTATTGCATTGCCTCCCTGGAGATTTCTGGGAAGGAGGAAAGATGGTCTCCCCTGTCATTCACCAGACTAAAGATAGAATTGCCATGTCGCCTGGCTTTCACTGAATTGAAAAAGAAAGCTGTATTTTTATCCCCTTCTTGAAGCCACTCAATGCGAGCCTTCTGTTTCCAATACAATTCCTCCCGCAGTTCCCATTCTTCAAGAGTTTTCACAGCCTGAGCCTCGTCCTGAAGCAACTCAGCCGTCACCCCATCCTCCCTTAACCTCCTTGTGATACCATCAAGATCTTCCTGAGCCCTCTCCTTTGCATGGAAGACATTCCCAAAGTACTGACGATTCCACCGTTTGAGTTCAAATTTAACATATTGAAGAAGTTTAGCAAAGGCATACATTGCTGTACCATAGGCTGGTCTACCTTTCTTCCACCAGTCAGACACAAAAGCATTCAAAGAAGGGTCTCGCAACCACATAAGTTGGAACCTAAAAGAGGGCGCACGAGGCACACGAGTTGACTCAATAGCAAGCTTAATAGGCCAATGGTCAGATCCTCTCCAGTCCAAGATCTCAGAGCAAGATGACCACATCCCTCCCACCCAGTAACAGGAAACTAGAAATCGATCTAATCTTTCAGCGATGCATAAATCACCAACCCGACGATTGTTCCAGGTGAACTGACCATTACGGGGTTTGATATCAACAAGATTCAAGGTATTGATATTGTCACAGAGCATCAGTGCAGAGGGCTCCAACCTTCCAGTACCACCACGCTTCTCAGCCAACTCACAAATAGCATTGAAATCTCCACCCAAAATCCATGGGTGAAAAGGCATCATGCTACGGATAAGCCTGATATGGGACCACAGACCTTGTTTACCCTGAAAATCAGTAGGTGCATATATATTAGAAAAAAGAATGACTTCCCCTGTCTCAAAACAAGTGGCCATCATAGACAAAGAGGATTTAGAGGAAATCCACCAAAGAGGTCGGATTCTTCGAGGATTCCATAAACATGCCAAACCCCCAGAAGCTCCATGAGCTCCAATACACTGGCACTCCCCGCTCCTCCACAACTTAGGTGCCAAGCCTTGCATATTCTCAACAGATAACTTAGTCTCTTGCAAAAATAAGACATCAGGACCTTGCCTTCTAACTAAACCCTGAACAACTTTTTGTCTAGGGCCGTTGTTCAAGCCCCGAACATTCCATGATAGAACAATCATTTCAAAGGGCTTGAAAAATGAGAATCTAGAGTCTTTACCGACCCTGACTCCACCAAATTCTCGCCTGCCAGTTTAATCTTTTCCACATCCTTTTTTCTGCCTGGTTTAGCAAATTTCTCTGCCCCACCCTTCTTAATATCCTTCTGCAAGATGCCCAATTTGAGAGGAGGCTTAATCTTCTTAGTCAGGTCTGAACCAGTGGTCTGCCTAGGAAGAGAAGAATCCTCACCAACTAATGTAACAGCGGCAGAGGGTTCCATCACTTCTAACACCACCAATTGCTGACTAGCTTCCATGAGCGGACAATCATCCCTTTGTGAATCCAAAGAAGAATCATGAACACAATCCTCCTGAGCAGAGCCCACAAGCCCCTGATCTAAGTTGATCAAACCTGGGTTTACCTCCTGTTGGCCAAGCTCATCCAAAACCTCAAATCTGTTAAAGGTACCTTCATCCTGCCTTTCTTTAAAAGGTCTCTTTTGACCTCTATTTCGATTTCGAGCCTTGACCAGAGCAAAGCCATCAGACGCACCTACCTCATTAGGAGAACTACTCTTCCCCTTATCTGATTCAGGAGGATTGCTAGTAGGTTGTGAAGGCTGCGACTGCAAAGGCTTATACCTTGGGCATCTCCGTTGCAAATGACCATATTCTCGACAGAGCCGACAACGAAAAGGGAGAGTTTCATAGTCTAAATCTTGCACCCAAGAATAAGTGCCCGCACACATATCTATTGCATCGGGCAGAGGCCTACTTAGATCAATCTCAACACAAATACGTGCAAAAGTCATTACCTTTTTACCCAAAGTTTGCGATGAAGTCCCAACTGGTTTTCCCAGCACTGGGGCCAAAAGGTGCAACACATCCTCTCGACAGCATTCCACCGAGAACCTCGGTAGACGAACCCACACCAGAACACGATTTGGAAGCTCCTCAGTAGGGTTAAAACTTGCATGCCATGGCTTGATAAACAACCCTACCTTATTATGAAAATAAGGGCCTCCCTCAAATACCCTATTGCGATCAGCAATGCAATTAAAAGTAATCATGAAATAATTGTTCGCCAACAACATTATCTCCATTTCCCCCTCTGGCTCCCAAGTCCTTCAGGCCCAAACCTCCAAAAATTGCAGAGAAACCCTCATCCCCAAAAACTTGCAATATAAGGAGTGATTTGAATAATACTCAACATCTTCAGCAATCATTTCAGACGGAACAACCAGTTTCGGCCTCTCCTTGCACCGCTCAAGACAACCGTTAATCTTCGTTATTCGTACACTATTAGTCAAACCAGTATCAGTAATCCCAGTATTCAGAGCAAACAAGTTGTTATCAAAAGTCTTCATCCCTTGACTTGAAAAATTCGAGCCCAAAGCTGCCCGAAAATCCAAATTAGGGCATCCCTCAGACGACTCACCCTTCGAGAATGCCATCATCCTCTAAAACAGAACACAATCCTTAAACGACAATGGGTGGGGGATTCCTCCCCACGCCCTTCCTCCCTGCTCCACACCAAGGATCCGGCATCTGCTACAAGCAAGCCTCCCACCTGGCCAATAATTAGAAGAGAAAACAAAACAACTAAATGCTAACATCTCGGCTAATTTCTGTCCACCAAGTACCACCAAACACCCCACACTACACCAAGCATCAATTAACCCCACACTTGGACCTAACAGATCCAACCACCCACATGGGTACCCAACACTGTGAGGCTATGTTCCTCTCCAAGAATATTAAAAACGAGTTCAAGCACGCCCACGCTACTGTAAACAGCTCCTACCAACTAAGAACTCCAACCCCCAACCACGACACAAAGATCCTCCCAAACAGCAAAACATCACATACAAATACCATGAGCTGGGGCATGATGCCTGCCTCAAAACCATGCACTGCAGCCATCTCTCTCCAACATCGAGCTTTATGCAGGATCTATTCTAATGCCCAAAAATTAGATTACATTATTAATCATATTAAAATGTGATATTAGATATATAGATAATTTATAATATAATGGGCTATATATATATATATATATTTGGTAATTTTTCTTCTTATTTACTAACTCGTCACCCAAGAAGGCTTAAAGGAAGCTATTTTTATGATGGCCAATAATAAAGCTCTTGGTTTAGAAAAATTCCCTTGTGAATTATACAAGTCCTTTTGGGATATTTTTTTTGGCAATGACCTTCATAAGTATTAAAATGGAAGAGAAGATAGATCTTTGAGAAAATCTAAATCTTGATTTCAACAATAACAAATATAAAATAATAATATCTATAATATAAAATAATTGATCTTTGGGAGATTTCAATATATTCAATCTAGTTATTTTTTTCTTATATTGCAATGACTTATAAATCCGTTATTTTTCATGAATGTAACTTCACAAAACTAACATTTTAGCTTTATTATTTATAAACTAATATTTATTTATAAATTAAAACTTATGCTAATTTATTGTTTATTAATCTAGCCAATACTAAGATGTAATATATTTCCAACATTTTTTTACTCCTTACCGTCAAGGGCTCCTCAGTGGTGAAGCTGGTTGGGCCTCTCTCGTTAGAAGCTGGTTGGGCCTCTCTCATTAGAAATAAATATCTGAATGGCTATGGGAAAACTTGGAATACACTTACTTATTAAATAAATATTTGAATGGCTATGGGAGAACTTGGAATATGCTTACTTCTAATGACATCCCTGTTGGTTCTTGTTTTTGGAGAAATATTATCCCTTGTAGGGACTTGATTGCTAATCATAGCTAGAACAACTATTCCCATTTGGGTAACTGCAAGAAGTTGGTTCCATGAAGAGGGGAAGTTTTAGCCAATAAAATGTCATGGAAAATGCGATCTCAATCCTTAGACCGAGATCTTGTTCCTAAACAAATACCCATTCGAAAAATATAATAGGTGTCCATTTTAAAGCAGGTGTTCTAAAAAAATAAAATTCCAACCAACTTTTTCATTTTGTTTTAGGCTTGGGAATGGCTTGGTAACTCAACCCTTAGCCTTGAACTACAACTAAGAGACTAATAAGGCAATGTCAAGAGAAATAACTAACTTTGGCAATATAGCTAACAATTTTTTTTTAATTAGTTTATGAAATTAAAACTCACATTATAGATCATAATGTCTAGTTTTCACATATGTAATTTTTAATGACTAGATTATGTTTTCTATTTTTTAATTAATTTCTAAGGTCCATAAACTTGAAAGTTGGACTTTTTTAATTAAAAAAAATTACATGACATCAATCTACAAAAAATTCTCTACACAATGAAAAAAATTAAAAAATTATTAGTGTAGGTCAAATTATGGTTGCGTACATGATGTTTTCAAAAACAACAATTAGACCAACAAAAATTAATAAAAAATATATTTAGAAAAAAATTATAAAAAATATCCTTTGTTACACATCTTTCCCCAAAAGAAATTAGAAAAATAATTTTATTCTTAGTTTATCATTCAATAGATTGTTAGACCATAGCAAATTGACTAGTTTTATTTTAGATAGGCTGCTCTTGCTAGTGAAATGGTTAAGTGAGCCCAAAAAACTATCCAAAATGCCTTAATCATCAAAATTGACTTTGATAAAGATTATAATCATAATTTATCTCCTTTATACTTATTATACTAAAATGGTTGGATACAGACCCATGATATGCAATCACATTAGGACATTATTCATTGATGCTAATGCTAGAATTTTGGTCAATGAATCCCTCTCCCCTCAATTTAAACTTTATAAAAATCCATTTGCAAAAGTTATCCCTTGGCCACATTACTATATGTTTTAACTAAATTAATTTTCTTGGCTATCTTTTTTAGCATGCTCTATCCACTAATCTCATTCATGGGATTCCCCTTCTAAGTAAATCCAAGGCCGTCTACTCTCATTTTGTTGATGACAACATATTTTGTATTAAAAAATCAACCTCATAAATGACACACCTTAGATATTTTGGAATATTTTGCACCATGTCAAGTTGTAAATTGACATGAATAAAACTCAATTCTTAATCACCCAACCTACCCTCATCTCCCTTAGATTCTAATTGATTTTTTAATAAAGTTAAACATTGGTCCATCACTAGATATCTAATTGACTTGATTGGTAAATTGATGGAGAGATGGCTTAATTTTTTTAGAGAATTATGTGAGAAAAATGAATAAATAATCTTCGAATTGAATGATAGTAAAATTTGATGTTAGCTTTAAATAATTTTTAAAAGGGAAAGAATAAAGAAATGATATGCAACTAGTTGAAAGGGAAATATAAAAAATAATAATAAATTTAATCAAGCCAATGAAACAATCATTGACCAATTTAGAGCCGTTCCAGCAGAAGAGTTAAATAGCAGCCCAATACTGAATATATAATACGTTATATTTGACTTTGGAATGTAATGGAGATAAAAAAAATTAATATAAACACTTTTAAAAATATGCATTTTAATTCACACTAATGTATAATATTCAATACTGAGGTTTGGACAGCTCATAGGCAATGGGGACTTAATTGACTAATTCGCGAATGTCCGGCAGATGGCTTAATCTCCACGTTGGCTGATAATAAAAATATATACTTACTTAAAATTATTGTAAGCAAGTGGAAGAAAAAGAAATAATCTCCAGGCTGGGTGACAGGGAAATAATACTAAATTTGTTTAAATCAATGACCAAGTTAGAGCTGTTGCAGCGGACTTTGATTTTTATGTTTATAAATTTAAAATCTTTAATCATATAATTTTGTGGTGAATTATTAATTATAATTTTAAAATTAAGATAAAAAAAATATTATATTATTTAAAAAATAGTTGAGTTGATATCAAAAATATGGTGAATCAAGCATAATGTTAATTTTAAATTATTTAAACAAATTCATAAAAATGATGTGTTCAATTTTTATAATACATTTATAAAAGTATTTATTAAATAATGAAATATTTCAATTAAACCTCTAACTTGTAATTGTAATTAAATGTAAAATAATTATACTATTATACTATTATTTCACTCATGACAAACTTATTCCTTTTCTTGTTTCTTTCACATTTTTATATTCTTTTCATTATTATTTTTCCTATATTTAAATAGACTAAAGACCTAAAGTAAATCTAAACAAAGCAGTAACAAATTTAATTAAAAAATCATAAGATAATAAGCTAGAATTAAAATATAAATTATTTCTACCTTGCATTTGGAAACATAACACAATACAATAAAATATTAAAATTTGATATGATAATTAATATAACTCATCATTGATTCTCATCTTATAAAAGTTTTGAACCAAGTAAAATGTTATTTATCTAAATTCAATTTTGAAGATGTGCCTACAAATAATTCATATTTAACATAAATTAGATTTATAAGAATTAAGACCTATTCAAATATAATTCAACTATATGTTTTAAAAAAAAAAAATTGATATGCAATATATCATTGGAAATCTTAATTTGCAAATTTTACATATTTTCTATTATGGAAAGACTAAAATTGTATGGCTAATTAGTGTTCGGATATATATAAGCCAATATGTCTATTATATCTACAACTAAGGTGGCGAATATTAGAAAAGTAAAATATATTAAAATAAACATTAGTCATTATTACAGGGATCTCTACTTTTATTTGTTTTTACCTCTTGGAATTTTTGCTTAAGTTTGGTTTTTGTTGATATAAGAAAAATAAATAGGGAGAGTTTGAAAATATGGAGCTAGCTTGATTCTACCCTCATTCATCTACCCCTTAGATAAACTGATTTATAGTCTCATTGCATGATTTGTCTCTCATATATGCCATTTATTGAAACTTTAAACTTAGATTCAACTTTCTTTAATATTTTGGTTAAATATAAGGTTAGAGTATCAATT
>VDFB02091511.1:0-10664 GCA_007258455.2 Sequoia sempervirens | reverse complement strand
TAGGATCAAATAGGGAGATGATTGGAAGATTGCTTTCAAGACAAATGGGGGATTGTATGAGTGGTTGGTCATTCTATTTGGACTAACTAATGTACGTAGTACATTTATGAGGTTGATAAATGAAGTCTTGAAAAAATTATTGGGAATTTTTTTCATTGTTTATCTAGGTGATATTTTGATTGTCAGTAAGACTAAGGAAGAACACTTGGAGCACATCAAGTAATTGTTTTAGAGGCTAAGAGAAGAGAAGTTGTTGATGAACATCAATAAGTGTAGTTTCATGAAGGAATAACAAGTGTATTTGGGATTTGTGATATCTACAGAAGGATTGTAGATTGACCCTGAGAAGGTTAGAGAAATAGTTGAATGACCTACACCTATGAATGTTGTAGAAGTAAGAGCATTTCATGGACTAGAATTTTTTTACCATAAGTTCATAAAAAATTTAGTAGTATTTGCACACTAATGACAAGGATAATGAGGGGTGACTGAAAGTAATTCAAGTAGATATCAGGAGCACAAAAGAGTTTTGAGTTGTTGAAGCAAACTATGGCAGAAAAACCTATGTTAGCACTACTAGACTTTGATAAGGTATTCCAAGTAGATTGTGATGCTAGTGGAAGTTCAATAGGAGCTATGTTAAGTCAGGAAGGGAGACCAGTAGCCTACTTCAATGAAAAATTGAATAATGCTAAGAGAAGGTATTTTTTCTATGATAAGGAATTCTATGCAATAATACAAGCCATGAAGAAGTGGAGACATTAATTTTTACCTAAGGAATTTGTGTTGTATACAGATCATCAAGCTTTACAATATTTGAATATTCAAGGGAAGTTGAGCCAGAGACATATGAGATGCTTATAATTCTTATAGAGTTAAATATTTGTGTTGAAGCACCAAAGTGGGAAATAAAACAAGGTTGCAGATGCATTGGGTAGGAGAAGAAGTTTGTTGACAAAGATTAGAATTGAAGTATTAGGTTTTGAAGAACGAAAGCATATGTATGAGGATGACATTGATTTTGTTGAGAAATGGAAGGCTTGCAAGGAACCTATAGAGACATATAGAAGTAAATGGTTAGATTATTTCATTCAGGAAGATATGTTTTTGATTAGATAAGAAGGGGAAGGTCCCTAATCCATTTCAAAATGAAAAACAGAGCCTAACAACTCAACAAAATAGAGCCAAATAGATCAACAAAAAAAATGGAAAAACACATTGAACCAAAGAGAAATAGCCAGTCAAAATAAACAACATAGAAATGTTCAAGGAGTAGCACTTGAACAAAGTAAATCCTCTAAGGCTGAGTTAAATGAGACTGTGACCTTCTTAGAAGGATGTTTCTTCTTTCTATGAACCGTAGTCTAAGGAGAATCATATACTAAAAACAATAAATTCTAATTAGAAGGGGAAGACTCCCCTCCAGATTAGAAAACCAGAGGAACAACTGAAACTTTAGGTACAACATCTGAAACCAATACTAAATTTGTAGTACTTATTGTAGCATTTTTCACTATATTGGCCTTAGAGGAGGTAGCACAAACAACATTAGGGATAGCCAAATCCAAAGGCTGCACAACAATATCCACAGAATGAACATCACCCACCACAACTGAGTCAAGTGGAGCAAAAGTTTGCATTTGAGGAGTAGCATCCATTACAACACTCATATTAATCCTAGCAGAAGGGCAAGCAATCCTAGATTCATCATCAAAAGAAGAAGTAGAGTTAGCCATAGGGTTAACCATTAAGTGTTTATGGAGTGAATTCTTCCACCATGTAGAAGAAGAAATAGGGTGGGAGATTTTAGAGTAGTCACAAGCCAAGTAGATAGCAACAAAACAATGTTTGCAATGAAAAGGAAGACCCTCATAATCCACAAGTTGAGACCAAGACCAACCATTAATCTACAACACAACCTCTCCAGGTAAAGCCTTCAATAGATCAACCTCAACCAGAATCCTAGTGAAGGAAGTATGAGTGAAATTATCAGAAGCCCTATCCACTTTCAAAAATATACCAATATCATTACCAATGCCCTCATAGGTAGAGGAACACTAGAACTATAAGGGAAGATAGGGAAACATTACCCAAAAAGGCATCACAAACAAAGGCTCTTTCAAAGGGTTAAAAGAAAAAACCCAAGGTCTAAAGGAAAGAGGATGAGAATCCCACATCTATAGACCATGAGCTAAAACAACTTGTCTATCTTTGGAAGAATTAAAAATCCCCACAAAAAACCCCTTGCAGAAGGCTAAATATCCATTGTGCCATCCACCAAAGGAGAACAATGATTGGTAATCCAAAGGTGCAAGTCAGGAAGAGAAGGCCACAAGTGACAAAATATGCAAATAAGAGAATTTTTGCTATAGAAATATATATTATTAGAAACTTCCTTACCAAGAGAAACAACAGGAGAAACCACAACACAATGCATAGGCTACATGACACCCTTTCAATGTCTCTTCAAATTCACAACATTAGCATAAGAAAACTACCCCTCCCAAGAGGATGGGGACAACCCAAAAATAGTAGCTCCAAAGTCTTCTCAACCCCAAGAGGTGAAGAAAATAAAACATCATTAGGGACCCTAGAAGATCCCCAAGAAGTGGCACAAGGCAGGGGATGAGCAAGCCCCACACGAGACGATGGGGAAACCCCAGAATCAACCTTAGAACCCCCAACAACCACTTTAGCCACTAGAGGTGATGAAAAAACCACAATATATGTAGAGAGATCAACAATGAGCTCACAACAAGGTGAAGATAAGGGTTGAATCATAGAGCCAAGCACATTAGGTGAGGGTAGGGGTAGTGCTACAAAATCGAGTTTTCCACCAAGATGGGTGAAGTTTAGGATTCCACTAGGGTAGGAGACAGAGTGACAGTTCTAATTTCTACAGTGGCATGAGGGAACAAAGTGGCCTTCATGCAGATATGTTATTCAAGAACAATCAGTTACATATCCCTAGGAGTTAAATGAGAGAATTTGATCAAGGAAAAGTATTGCAGAGGATTAGTAGGACATTTTGGAATCACTAAGACCATAGCATTGGTGAGTGAGAACTATTTTATGTCACAATTGTATCAGGATGTCAGGAAATATGTTCAAAGTTGTAGGATTTTGCAAGTTTCAAAAGGAAATAGTTAGAACACTTGAATGCATACACCATTGATAGCATTAGAGAGACCATGGGTAGAAATTAGCATAGATTCTGTGTTGGGATTACCTAAGAGACCGAGAGGATTTGAATCTATATTTGTGGTTGTGGATAGATTTTCTAAGATGGCACAATTCATACCTTGTAAGAAATGAAGTGATGCAGTACCTGTTGCAGACCTATTTTTCAAGGAGATTGTGAGATTACATGGACTATCAAAGAGTATAGTATCAGACAAAGACACAAGATTCATTGGATATTTCTAGAAAAAATTGTGGAAGAAGATAAAAAAGATTTGAAGTACAGTTCAAAATTTCACCCATAGACAAATAAACAAGCATAAGTGGTAAATAGGAGTTTAGGGAACTTGTTGAGGTGTTTGATTGAAGGAAAAGTAGGAAATTGGGACTTAATACTAATGTAAGAAAAATTTGCATACAACAATTCAGTAAATTGGAGCACATGAAAGACACCATTTGAAATTGTGACAAGACAACCTAGAGGAGTAGTAGAATTAAGAGACACCAGTATGGAGAATTAAAGAAGTATAGAGGTAGAATAATTTGTAGGATTCATGGAAACAACTCATACTCAAGTAGAGCATCTGGAGAAGATGAGTAATACATACAAGGAGAAAGAAGATAAGAAGAGAAAACATAAGGAGTATGTAGTAGGAGAGGAAGTAATCATATATTTGAGAAAAGAGAGATTTCCAGTTCGAACATATAATAGGTTGAAGATGAAGAAGTTTAGACCTTGTAAGATCATCAGGAAGTTTGATTCTAGAAATGCATATGAAGTGGAACTACTAGAGGAATTTGGCATATCACCTATATTCAAAATTGCAGACCTATACCAGTATCATGAAGGAGAGTCACCAAAAGATAGAGAATT
This sequence comes from Sequoia sempervirens, assembly GCA_007258455.2. Classification (NCBI taxonomy): domain Eukaryota; kingdom Viridiplantae; phylum Streptophyta; class Pinopsida; order Cupressales; family Cupressaceae; genus Sequoia; species Sequoia sempervirens. Next base: position 6,610 of record VDFB02091511.1, on the reverse strand, counting down.
TGGTTTTCTAGACTAGATAGCACATCATCCAGAGGAAATTGAGGAGATTTTAGATAGTAGAGTTGGATGTAGTACTAGAGGGAGACAATACAAGGAATATCTAGCTAGATGGAAATGAAGACCATAGGAAGATTCATCATGGATTTCTTAGGCTGAGGTGAATCTCATTGGTCTTCCTCTAGCCCTAGGAAAGTGAGAGGCTCACTTCTCTTCAACCTCAGTGTTTGATGCAAGAGCATCCAAGGTTTCAAGCAATCTTGCATTAACGAAAAATATTTGCATTCATGTTTCTTGCATTTCAGTATTTAACTATCTAGACCAAGTCTCAATATTTCATATCACATTATACCACATTGTAACATCAGAGCTCGTGGATCAGCATATATGATCTTCATTGCAATATCTACATCATATCTAGAATTCAAGTGTTTTGGAGATCTTAGTATGAAGACATCACTAACAAAATAGCAGTTGTAATTGGATAGAGAGAATTCATTGACCAGTCTTGGATTTTAAAGTGTGTGAACCTATTCCATGACTTGCAAAGCTCAAGAAACCATTTCTTAAGGATGCACATTTATTGAGGAGCCTTCATTCTGTTCTACATCATGTTTGTCCAAGGATCAAAGGAGAATCATATGTTTTGGATGACCTTCACATGTTTCATCAACTTTGGCATTCAAGACCTTCTCGCTTACAAATTACATAATGATATGGTGCTAAGCCTAGAAATATAATGCTCTAGACCTCTCATATAATGAATTTAGTGCTCTCCAAATGACCATTTCAAGTAAAAAACAAAAGTGACATGTTAATTGTGTCACAATTTTGTGTACTTACCCAATTATTTAATTAATATAGATAAAAGAAATGATAAGGATAATGAAAATTCATTAGTCATTTTTTAATTTCTACACACCTAAAAGACTTTAACTAAATTTCATCTTTGCATGCATGTGGTAAAACCATATACTCTACCTCATTCATTGATAAATAAGTAATTTCTTGAAGCTTTGATATCTTACAAATAGGTTATCTTGCAAGAGTAAGAACATAACTTGATGTTGATCTCCTTTTTCCAAAATCACCTAAAAATATAAATCAACAAAACACCAAACTAAACTAGTGCAACCATCAAAGGAGATACAATAACCAATTATGCCTCTAAGATACAAAAGCACCCATTTCACTTCCCCCTAATGCTCATTAACTAGATTTTCCATGTATCTACCAACATCAATAGATGCATGTGAAATATCTAGTCTTGAACAAACCATCACATACATTAAAATTCCTATTACATTAGCATATAGTAAACAAGACCTATAATCATTTTATTTTTTATTAATAGGACATGAATTTGAAGAAATATTTAAATGAGAAGCTAAAGGGATACTTACTAGTTTCACATTGATTATACTAAATCCTTTGAGGATATTCTCCACATAATTTTTCTATGATTGCCAAAGCTTAACATGCTCCTTATCTCTATGTATTTCCATGCCCAAGATTTTTTTTTCTACTCCTAGATACTTCATATCAAAATTATTAGCTATATAAGCCTTTAACCCATTGATCCTAACTTTAACATCCCACTATGAAACCCTGAAGGGTAAGAGCCAAAAGAGGACTAGATAATTTTTTTTGATAACATAAAGAATAACTTACACAAAAATCAGTTGCCAATATGATATAATGACCACAAAAATGGCCAATCATGGCCGAACAAAACCCAAAGGAGAGGACTAATCCACCCTCCATAGAAAATCCAAAAAGGAGCAAACATAATAGCTCTAGTAACTTGCTCTTGAACTTCCTGCTCCAGAACTTCCAAATACAGAAGTTCCAGCAATGAAACTTCCTACTCCGGTACCTCTGATCCAAAAGTTTCTGCTCTTAAACCTCTAGCTCTGCTCTAAAACTTCTAGCTCTCCTTCAAAACTTTTGCTCCAAAACTTTCAGCTCTGCTCCAAAACCTTTGGCAGCACTGCTCTAGAACTTTCAATGCTACTCCAGAACTTTTAGCGCTACTCTGGAACTTCAAGCACTGCTCAAGAACTCTAGAAGCACTACTCTGGATCTTGCAATGCTGCTATGGAACCTACAACGCTGCTCCAGAACTTGCAGTGCAGCTCCAAAACCTTAATGCTGCTCCGAAACTTGCAGCACAACTCCAGAAGCTTAACAAAAGGTGGTGTTGCTCTAGAACTTAAGTAGACAATAAAAATGAAGGAAAGACAACCAAGATCTAATTTTTGCATAAACACTTTTGAAGGAAAAGAATTAAAAGAATTATCATCATACAAGCAAGTTTGATACCAACATCAAAACTCATAACCCAAAATAAACATCGCATATCTTCTCATTAAATTAATGATGTCTTTTTCTCTCAAGAGAGTACAATGTGCATAAAGGAATATACAAGAGTACAAAGGCATAGCCATAAATGAAATACATGAACATGAAATACAAATGCAAGGGAGAGCAGCTCCAACTGGCGCTCCAATAACCTATAAGCCAATCCAAAATGGCGGTGGCAGCGCCTCCCTACCATGTGGAATCAAAAGAGGCCACCCCACTATGCTCGAAGATAGTCACGAGGTCCAAGAGGAAAACAAGGAAAGGATAAAAAATGGTCAACTCTCACATCAGACATGGAGCAAACATGGAATATACTACCTTAAGCTAATGTCACAACAAGAAGATGCACATAGAATAACATGTTGGGTGCTAGTCATCACTACTAAGGTATGAGGCACAAGAGTAGAGACTAGATAGAATGTCATCATGTGTGCTTGAAGGGATGGCATCACATGAAACAAGGTACACCTCTCATACAAATGAGGAGACACAATCATGCCCAGTATCAATGCCCTCAGATGGATAACTCAACACCCTGCAGACGGATAGGCCTTCTCATTTAACCAAACAAGGAATCCATAAAAACATGCAACAAAAGGAAAGCCACAATTTTCTATCATAAAACCATTTAAAAAAGAAAGCTAATATTGTTGTAAGAAGACACATTTAACAGTGAACTCAATCATGAAAAGAGACATAAAAATACATAAAAAGATAAAAGTGCTTGAATCTAAAATAGACAACAACCAGTTCATATTTTGACATTTCCAATTGGATTCCACTTTTATTATTTTATTTAATGAACCGAAATAGGGTGTTGTTGTTCAAAAACACCATTTTATGCATGGCTGGGCAAAAATCATAAAAAAATAAAAGTGTCCAGATTAAAAATCCAACAAAGACCTAGTTCATATTTTAACATTTCTACATGAAATCCAACTCTATTTTATGTTTGTAACAAGTGGTAAAAGAGAAACCATGAAAAAGATCATTTTAACAATAGGCACAAATTTGGGCAAAAATGAAAATGCCCAGAATGAAAATCTGCCAAAGACCTAGTTGAGATCTTGGAATTTCTACATGAAATCCAATTTTTTTTTTCATTTTTAATGGGTGGTTTAAGAGCACCAATGAAAAATATGTTTCAGCAAGTTGGGAAAAATAGAAATAAAAATGAAGGATTCCAGAAATCTATGTTTTTTAGTAACCCATTTTGAATTCAATGGCATGGAAAAAATCTGCCATAAGAAAACTATAGAACAATGAAAGGATTCAAACAACCATCATCCAAACCCCAATCCTTCACACAGTAAAATAGAGAGATTTCACCAATTATTTACACAATAAAGATAATCCAAATTTGCAAGGAGATTCAAGGCATAAATGACATAAGTAAATGCAAAATTCATCAGTCATACAAGATTGAAAAGAAATAAGGAGAATACCTTCAATTCCACCCCTAGAAAAAAATGGAAGGAAGCTTAGTGTAGAAGTCATGGCTAGGTTCCAAACTTGGGCAGCAAGGAAAAATTTGTAAGCCAAAATCAACAACCCCATACCCACACTTTTCTTCTTAGCAGAATCTCCATATTGCTCTCCAACTCTGCTACCCCTTCCTATTTTTTTCTTCTCCTTCCAAAAATATAGAAAATTTTCCTCTTCCCCCAAAAGAATCCCCCAAAATAAAACCTTTTTCCCATTTTATATTTTCTTCTCTAAAAAGAGAACTCCCTCCAAAATAAAAAAAATAAAAGTATCCATATATTCAAACAAGGCTGCCCTCTTTTATTAACTAACTCCTCCACACAATAAAATGAAATAAATCATTTTATTAGATAAACAATTAATGCTCACCAAGGAAATAAATTCAAATCACCAAATATAAAAAGCTCCCCAAATAAGATTAATGAAATCATTTTAAGATTTCCAATTAAAATATATCATTCTCTCGAATGATCAATAAAAATTAATCAAAATATCATATTTAAAACCTCATGGAAATGAAACCATTCCAACTCTTAATTCAATTAAACACAATGAAATACCACGAAAATATGCCAATGAAAACAATTCATAGCACCGACAACCAATATATATGGCCTCATAACACATTCACAAAAACCATAACTAAATACCTCAATGACATATTGGTAACCCACATATAACAGAAAGATGTGCCAGAACTTATGGCTGAAAGGTGCTCTGGAACATAACATTAGGTAACCAAATAGTAAGACATCAACAAGGAAAACACTACCCTGACAGGGTAAATTGTGCTAGGGTAGGGGAGATTTGGCCTGTGACTACCTCCAGTAACCACCATCAGGGATATGAGTATGCTCAGGCCTATGGATCTAGGCAGAGTCGATACTTAGTACCTGCATCACTTCCAATTACACGTCAAAGTACATGTGCATTTACATATATCATATATTCAAATCAACATCCATCATCAAGAAGGGAGTCATGATATTGTAAGCCTCTCGAATATGAGTGTTATGACATCATCCCATTCCTATCCATAATCGTACATAAGAAATGATGACAATATATAAACATATAAACATATAATTTTGAATATTAACCAATCATGATAACCTTTCCATACTCATCAATGTATAATCTCATTATAACCATATTTAACAGTTGAAATACCAAATCAAAATAAATTGCTATCTTACTAGCCTAGGTATAGAGAGGTGTTACATCCTCCCTCCCTAAGATTTGACTTACTCCTGGAAGTCATGTAAACTCAATATGTAGCCATGTCACACATTAGTACTCAAAATATAATAAACATTAAACAATTGTCCTTTCCAAGGATGAGAAACATAATCTACATCATTCATCACTAAACAAAATAAAGAGGACATCCATTTAACATTCACCTTTCTAAGAATCATTATCAATATATTGACATATGGCTTACTCATAAGGTCTCAACTTGAAAAAATACAACATGGTTAATTTTGCTAACATCACGAGTCTTAATTCTAAAAATAAGCATTTAATTTAACATCCAAATTCATTTAAGGAACCATTAATTTCCATTAGAATAGGGTAAGGAAGATGCGTAAGAACTCAATTCTTTCCACAATACCATAATTTGCAACAATATTTTTTTTCCACACACTTCCAATCTCACAATTAGAACATATTTGGCATTATTTTCAACAAAATATAACAATTTACACTTTCCAAAGCACAATAAGCCAACTTTTGAACTTTTATATGAAGCCATATCCAAAATAAAACATTCATTTATACATACATACATGCTTACATCACTGGGTATCACATCACAGGGCTACACAAGGGTCCATCTGGACACTGGTAAGTAGTATACTAATCAATGATACATAAACCATAAGCCAAGAGCCAATATCCATTTCACATAATCCATACCTTACACTCAGTGGTTTGATGGTGTTAGGCCACACACACATGGTGAGACCATCCAAATAAGACCACAATGACCTATCTCTTGTTGAATAAGGTGGTTAGCCTCCTAGAGCTAGTCATCACACATAGGTGGGTAGTGGTTCCTAGCTATAAACAGCCTCACATACCCCCATCCTCAAGGTTTCCAGCATCTACTTCCTCGTATACATCCTTGTATACACTCAACCAAGTTCGGATCTCTCATTCTTGATGAGGAATCACATTACCACACAAGACCAACATTTGAAAACAAAAAATAGAAAACTAGTTTAGCCACCAAAGATCATAAATAATTATGAAATAAGGATTCAATTGTAGCAATAAAGAAAGAAATGCGCACAATTTTAGCACTAAATGAAATGTAACCTCAAGGGCTATGAACAAGGAAATTTCACAATCTATGGCTAAATCATCACAAGCAAGATATATCAAAGTTTTTTCAGTCCTGACAATCAAAGTGAAAATCATCAATAACCAAAAGAAGATTCATAATCTTTGAAAGGGCACAATACATAACTATGTGACTAACTAGTCACCAAACGAGGAAGGAGGGAAAAACACCTGACTATCACAATAGCCCCTCATGTGTGGCAGAGTGAACACACCAACCACATGGCATGAAGTGTACTCCTCGGCTACACCTTGCATCGCGTCGTCACGCGGAATGGACTCACCAAGTGGCCCACACACTACTTGGCTATTCACATTGAATGTGCACATCGGCCCATCCCACATCGTGTCTCAGCGTGACATGGTCATATGCAAGCCGGATAAGGCACATACTAGTCATACACCACATGGCAGTGTG
>VDFB02091509.1:0-49826 GCA_007258455.2 Sequoia sempervirens | reverse complement strand
GGGAGAATTCAAATAAGTCGAATATTCCAAGAATATGCCATATTTGAATGAAAATAGGGTAATTTTAAATCAAATAAATTGATTTACATGTGCAACTTGACCAAGGTTGACTTACCCAAGGGTGGAGTCAAAAGCTAGAGGAATGGGGGATTAGTGTTAGGAGCTAATTAATCTAGGATTAATCAAGTTAGATGAAATTAGTTGATTGTGACATTTAATTTAAATGCTCAAATTTATTTAAATCAAATGAGAGGATATTGGAAGATTAGTAATTTAATTAAATAAAGTTGATTTATTTAATCAAAGAGAGTACATTAGGATTTAATTAAATAAAGTTGATTTATTTAATTAAAGAAGGAATTTTGATGAATTAATTAAATAAAGATTATTCAATTAATTAGTCAGTAAAGAAATGATCAAGGAAGAATCAATGTCAGTTAATCAGAATCAAATGCATGATGTTGATCAAGATATTTTGAGTGTCTATAGTGTAGATATTTTGGATAAGCTACATGTGGAAAAATAAAAAATTCAACCTAATTCCTTGTCTATCCAAGGATTCAAAAATGTAGGCAAACAACTACTTGGCATGATCACTTTGCCTCTTCAAGTTGGGAAGGTTACATTGGATACACCAATCCATGTTATTCCTAATGATCTTTCTTATAATCTCATTTTAGGCTGACCATGGATTCATGCAATGAATGACGTGCCTTCTACTCTTCATTGTAAAATGAAATACATTTATGACAAAAAAATGCACATACTTGACATTGATCTTGACCCAAATAGTTGTTTGAAAATTGAGAAAAACAAAGAGAATCATTTAAACACAGTGTCACCAACTACACAAGTGGAACTCGTTCAACAAAATGAAAAACAACAATAGATTGAACAAGTTACAAAACTATTACAAGATGATTGGGGATCCTTGGATTTCAAACATGAATTCATAGGTGAGTACAAGATCATATACTAAGATTGAAATAGGGGAAACAAAAAAGTAGATGACCCTTCGAAAACATCCACGTCAACCACTTTATACAATGAAACAAACTACATAACCACCTTTGACAATGCTTATCACCAACCACCAATTGATCCAAAAGCAATCAAAAGGATTTATGGAAAAGGGTATGAACTTATGAAACAACATGGCTATAGTGGAAAAGGATGTGGTGCTAATAAACAAGGTATCCTCAACCCTATCAATCCTATCATGCAAAAAAAATACTTATGGTCTTGGTAATTGCCCTTTAATAGAAATAACCAAACCTTCACTCAACATCAACACTCTCACACAACATTATTCTAAGCCAACTTTAACTGTAAAGCATCTTGAACTCATAGACACTAGTGGTATTGATTTTTATCCTTTACAAGCCATTAAATAAACACATACACCTTCACTTAATGTCAATGTCATCTTGCAAAACACTAATGAATTAAATTTGTTAGATTTTACACCCTCCTATAAAGGAGAGAACAAAATCTTGCAATCTATAGAGCATTGCGTAGATATGACATCTAATACTAAGAAAGATGTATCTTTGTAGAAAACCATAGAAATATCTTCTCCCATTGATCAAGAAGATATTTTATTGGGACTCCTCGAAGATCACTTGATCTCCCTTCCCCCTAGAACTCGTAAGAAATTTTATTACAAAGCTTCATTCTACGCCTATCACAGAGCTCATGGCCACTCCACTAATAAATGTAAGGCTTTGAGTAGTAAAATCCAACATTTTAAGGAGTTTGGTGTTCTTCCTTATGTTGGGGGCACCTAATTCCTCTAATTGATATTGATTTTCACTCTACCTTGCATCTTATCAACGATTTTGGCTCACTCTTGTCCTGCACTAAGTGGGGGAAAGGGGTTATGCAGCCTTGATCTTGTATGTCACTTGTAGTTGCCTCCTTTGGCTAGTTGTTAACCTTTCATGAACATATAAGAGGAAGCTTGGGACATGGATGATGTGCCTTAAGTTGGCTTGCATATGACATACTCTCCTTTTGATGATGTAGCTTCTCGAAAACATATGACTTAGCATAGAGATTTCTGAGTAAGCTCTCATGTCCTCTTATTCTACTTTAAAGAAATTTCTCACAATATTGGTGTTCACAATCATTTAAAGTGGGGGCATACATCACCACTCACAAATTTCATTGTGTGATTTATTTCTTCTTGTGAAACATCCTCTCCTTGGTGGATTCACTGGGCTTGATTCCCCCAAGAGCGTGATACTTATTCTGACACATTCTCTCTTGGAAACATTAAGCATGAATTTCCCTAAGATGAGACCTTGCACAAATTAAGAAAAATCCCTTTGAATAGTCCTTCCACTACTTCACATTAAAAATGTCTATGAGTGTCAAGCATACAACACAAAGTTTTTCTTACTTCATAGAGCTCAAAAATTATTTTCCTTTGTGGCACCTTATTAAAGTTATAAGAAGGTATAACTTTAATATGGTTGAACGGAAAGCCCATTCCAAGGTACGAATTTCCCCATAGCCACCTATGTGTTTCTGAGTACATACCACCCAAGCGTATGTTTCTCACCTAGCGAACATCCAAGAGTTCCATCACCCCAGAGTGAGTATGCATTTTATTTTTGGACAAATCACCTAGATTCAATCCAAAAAATGTTGGAAAAATGATCAAAGCTTGATCCACCTCATTTTCATTTCTCTTCTTTCCATTGCATGATCATGTATCTTGTTTTTCCACAAATCATTCACCTTGTGCCTATCCTTTTGCACTCATGTCGGCTTGACTTAGGACCTTGGATCCTGGGGGCTTGACTTCCTTCTCAATCTTTGTCATTCTAGACCATCCACATTGGTATGAATTTACCTCTCTTGAATGTCTACTTTAGTGTGAATTTGAAGCAAGTTCATCCTCTCACTAAAGTGGGGGCTAAATGTACCATATAAAAAGGCAACTTGCTTCATTTGGGGAATAACTGATGATAAGTTAGACTTAATGAGGCCTTGATTTGGTGTTGTGAGATGTTTTTCACATCCACACTAGGTCTTGGACCCTTTCAAATGCATTTATTGATGTCTTGTAAAGGTTTTGTAAAAGACTTTCACGCTTTTCTAGACTTAATGAACCCATTTTCCCTTAATTCAACATTATAAAATGTATTTAATTCCATCTTCACATCAGTCTAGAAGGCTTATGAATTAAACTTACCCTTAGTCTAGTGTTGTAATGTGTCCTACACATTCACATTGGCTATTGTGCCTTCCTAGGCTATGTGAACCTCATTCTGATGTTGTAAAGTGTATTTAATCACACTTTCACATTGAATTTTGTGTCCCAAGCCCTAAGTTACCTTTACATAATCATTAATATGCCCCTATTACCCCATGTTCTACATTCTGAGGCATAATTTGATGAAATAACCAACAAAGTCACCATATAAACCTAATTTCCTCATTCCCTAACGACCTAGCTAGAAAATGAGCCCCTCTTGGACTAATTCATAATTTGTGGTGAATGAATCCCTACTAGGTGGTACTAATTTTCCCAAGGTGGCGAACGAGTCTCATTTCAAGGGCCATTTTTGATTTTTGAGTGGGAAAAATTAGGTTTTCAGTTTAATTTTTCTTCATGTTAGCCTTGGGGATCCAATTAATGGGAAAATTAGGAGAATTTCCTATAAAATAAAGTCTCTCAACCTTAATTCACATATTTTAACTCATTCACACATCTCTTATCATTAATTAATCATCTATCTTTTCCTTCAAGTCAAGCAAGTTAGGGTTTAAGTCATCAAGATAGCTTCCAAAGTCATTTAGGGGAAAAATCTTCATCTTTTGCTACAAAAAATCAAGGTCAATCATCATGGAAAGGTATTAATCCCTTCATTTTATGTTCATTCTTCATTATATCTCTTCATTTGGTTTAATTACCTTAAGGGGTTTGACAAAGGTAAACCCCCATCCTCTAACATTCAATATTTCTCTCTCTTGTCTTGTGTGTTTGCAGATTTAGGAATCTTGAAGACTTGGAAATCATTGAAGATCAAGTTGCAAAGTTTTTGAAGACATATTCCTATTGAAAAATAAAAAATATCAACTAAAAGTCACTTTCAAGTTCAAAAATTAGACTTTCAGAGGCGGGCACCTGTCAGGAGCTGAAGTGTAGATCGGAGACTTCAATTTCCACCTTTGGATTTTTAGAAATTCAAAAGTGGACTGATTCACCATGGATGGTGAATGAGTCTCACTACCTAGCCTGAATGGGGTTTTCTATAGTTTTTGATACCCATTTTTCCAAAACGGGCTCTAGAATAGTTTCCCAGATTTGGGACTAATTCGCCTATAATGGCGAATGAGTCTCACCAAGCATAAAAATCAAGATCAACAACATTCTAGAAGTCATTTCCACTCTACATCAAGATCTCAAGTGCACACTTTCAATTTCATTTATTTTTGTTGCAATTAGCATTCATTTCTAGGTGTTTTCTGCATATCCGAATGTCTTTTCAAACAATCTACATTTCCTTAGTTTCCATTCATTAATCAATACATTTTATCAGTTTGTTGCATCTAGATCATTGCATTTAGGTATATTTCCATCATACATACATTAATTTGAGTGAGCCACCTATATTTTTGGTGTGGTATCTATCTCTTTCCTTTAGGTGAAAGACCCTAATTGAGAAAAAAAGTCATAGCATTTCACACCCATAAAATATATGGTTCATAATGGTGGGGACTCAACCATAGGGATCTGTTCAAACCCCAGGTCATGGTGAAATTTCTATGCTATGATTTTTAAGTCTATGGTTTAGGTTGTGCTAGAACATAGGGTTGAGGATGGCATGAGGTGTAGATATATGTGAGGGGGTACTATAAAAGATAGAAAGCCATTGAATTAAGTTGGAGGAAAAATAAAAATAAAATTGAGATACAACAAAAAGGGCCAACAATTTCTACATATTCCAAATCTTAGAAACTCCTTTTCTTCATTAATAAAAACAATCTACAAAATATTTTGAAGAAAATCAAAGATCTTTATCCCATGGCCACCAAAACACTTAAAAATCACTCGCAAAAACTAAAAATGCAATAAACAAGATTTACCTCAAAATATGCAGAATAGTTATTGTAACTCACTAAAACTGATGTCTCTTCTTCTGCTAGAAGAAACTTAACACCATTTCCATTAAGAAGCCTCAAGTCTGAAATGTTGTGAACACAATAATCCTAGAACCAATTTGATGATAAACATATTTATCCAACATCCTCCCAAAATTCTACAGAAAAAGTGGCTTTTAACTCCAAAGACCTGTCACTTGCCATTTTATTACTCTTCTACTGCTACTTAGTCCCCCTTTTTTTTCACCCACTTTTTTCTCTAGTTGCTATGATGTGTATTTTTGTCAGCCCCACCCTACAATGCTACATATTTTTAAAAGATCATACAACATGTTAGGCCAAGGCTTGCAGTGGCTATTTTGGTGTCCATCGCTAGTCGTCTTCTCCACTCAATCTCTTATGCAAGAGAAAAACCACTAAATCTCACCATAAAACATTGAATTATGAGAGCCAGTATGCATACATAACAACCAAAAATTAATCCTAACTATTATAGCACCTATGAGGGAAGTTTTGAGAGCTTAAAATGATGTTTTCCTTGTTCCAAGAAGGTTGTTTTGAGGGCACCAAAGACTCATTCGCCTTTAGTGGTGAATGGGTCCTTGTTAGGGTTTCTGAAATAAAGATATGGGTTCTTTTCCTCAATGTCTACACTCTCAGATCCTCGTTTTTCAACTCTAGAAAACTTGAAACAAATTATGTAGCCTCCTTTCTTTATTCTTGCACTATGAATGCCAACTTTGCACTTTGACAACTTTGACAATTTTGCTTCAAACTTGTTCTCCACTTGATCTTCAACCTATAAATAAAAAAATACACATTCAAAGGGATAAAAACTTGTTGATTGTTAGTGAATAGGGGTTTTCCTTCGTCAAACCCCTTTTATGTAATTAAACCAAATGATGAAATAAGGAAATTGAAGCGTGAAACATGAAATAAATGTAATTGATGATACTTTGGATGTTGTCTTGGAATATAAATCTGTAATCTAACATGAAGTGGCCATGAAGAATGTAGATCTTGATCTCAAATATGATGTGGAACAATGCTTGCAAATAGATCTTCAATGCTACATTGAAAATCTTAGCTCAACAACATGCATTAATGCACTATTCCTTTGACATCATGAAATGATCTTGAATTGTTGTAATAAACTTCACAAATCTGCCTTGAAATGCCTTTGAAATGCTCTTGTAATGCTCTTTTGAACTTAAACTTTCTATAAGGATGCTCTCTCAAAGTTGCTAGATGTCTTGCTATTGCTATACCTACTATGAGAGTCAAGAGTGAGGAGGGTTAGCTTTTGTGAGGGTGCAATCTAGATTAAGTTTTGTGTAGCTTCTACAAAGGTGGGCAGATGCTATTTTGTGTTTTCTGCAAGGGAGGGTGGTTGGAAATTCAAAAGAAATGTGTCGACTGTGATAGTGTTTTTCCTATTTTTTGTGTAGGTAAGTTGGCGAGAAGATGTTTGCTTGAAGTGAGTGGGAAGAGGTGCATGTGGAATAACCCCTCAGTGATACTTTTTGATTTGTGCTTGGCAGTTATATTGCTTTATTTGCAATAAGGTAAAATTGATTGTTACAAATACCTTGTGTGATTTATGGTTCATGTTTCCTGTGAGTGGTTTTGCACGGGCTTGATACTATGATTTTTTGTTGGATTTTTTTTATGGGTTATGTTATCTATGTATGTTTAGAGGCTTCAAGAAACAAGTTAGCATGGAGAAAGATGGGGGAAAGGGGTTTGTTTGAAACGACTGAGAAGAGGTGCATATGCAAAAAAAAAAAATGTTTGCATTATTGTTTCATTGCATTTTCCATAAGATGTTGATTATAGTTATGTTGCTTAAGCTATATTATTCCATTTTGGAGAAGGTGTTGTTGGAAAGTCTATATTTTTTCAATTTAGGAGGATATTGTGTTGAGAAAGGACTATTTTTTGTATGGGTTTGTTACTATCAAATTTTGTAGGGTTTGTGTTTAATGTTTGTGTTTGGTGGCTATGTTTGTAAGGGAATTAAATTGTAGAGGATATGGAGTTTTTGTCGATTGTTATTGTATAGCTTGACTTATATTGTGGCTTTCTACATGTGGGTGGTTGTAGAAAGTGATTTTGTTTGATTTATGGCTTTTATTTTCTATTTTGGTTGGAATAGATAAAAAAAATAGTTAATGTTGTTGATTCTATGTTCCAAAGTCTATATTTTTTCAATTTGTGGGGAGATTGTGTTGAGAAAGGAGTGTTTATTGTATGGTTTTTTTAGTGTGAAGCTTCTTAGGGTTTGTGTTTAATGCTTGCATTTTGTGGCTATGTATCCAATAGAATTAAATTGTAGAGGATATGGAGTTGTGGATTGTTATTGTATAGCTCAACCTATATTGTGGCTTGCTGCATGTGGGTGGCTATAGAAAGTAATCTTGTTTGATTTATGGCTTTTGTTTTTTGCTTATGGTTGGAATAGAATAAAATAATTAATGTTTTTGATTCTATGTTTGGTTACATTAGGTATTATTGATTTTTTTTCTCTGCCTTAGGCTATACTGGGTATATTTTATTATCAATATATATATGTAACATTAAAATTGTTAAGGTTATGGAGCTTTGGTGGATTCTTATTGTATATGTTGTTCTATATTATGGCTTTAGAGATGTGGGTGGTTGTTGAAAGTAATGTTGTTTGATTTATGCCTTTAGTATTTTTGGTATGGTTGGAACAAAATAAAATAATTAATAGTGTTAGCTTGTATGTTTGGTTGCATTAGGTATTATTGATTATTGTTGTCTTCCTTAGGGTACATTGCATATATTTTAATAACAATATATATAGGTAAGATTAAGATTGAATAGGTTATGGAGTTTTGGTCGATTCTTATTATATAACTCGGGCTATATTGTTGCTTTCTGGATCTTGGTGGCTGTTGAGAGAATAAAATAATTAATGATGTTGATTCTATGTTTGGTTACATTAGGTTGGTTTGTTTATTGCTTGTGGTGTGTGGTTATGGTTGCAATGGAATAAAATAGTCAATCCATTGGGAATTGTCAATTATAGTTGTGTTGTGTAAGCTATATTGTTTCATTTTGGAGGTGTTGTTGAAATGGCTGTATTTTTTCCCAATTTCTGAGGAGATTGTATTGAATAAGGAGTGTTTTTTTATATTATTTTGTGGGTTTTGTATGCAAGGCACTGTTCGAAGCGGTGTACACGTATATTGTGGCTTTTTGCATGTGGGTGGCTATAAAGAGTAATGTTGTTTGATTTATGGGTTTCATTTTTTGGTTATTCTTGGAAAAGAATAAAATAATTAATGTTGTTGATTCTATCTTTGGTTACATTAGGTATTATTGATTATTGTTTTCTATTTTAGGCTATATCGGGTATATTTTAATATCAGTATATATATGTAACATTAAAAATATTAAGGGTATGGAGTTTGGGTTGATACTTATAAAATAGTTAATGGTGTTGATTCTATGTTTGGTTGCATTAGGTATTGTTAATTATTGTTTTGTTCCTTAAGATATGTTGGGTATATTTTAATATGTATATATTTGTGTATATATATATATAGATATATATGTATAGATATGTACATGTATTTATATATATATTAATTTTTGGTAGGTCTCTCTTTATGACTTACAACAGAAAAAAATGCTTGACCTTATCCAGTTATCATTGATTGTAATTGTGTTGATTTTCCATAAGGTACTGTTGATTGTGTCAAATATGTTGACTGATTTTTGTTATCTAACGAAGAGTATTAATTATTTCATTATTTCATTATGTTCCAACAATAACCAGAAAATGAAAAATGTTGTATTTTTTGCTAGATTTCCCCATTTGGGGTACCATTCAAACCAATATTGATTGATTTAGGGTTTGCATTCTCATAGTGTTGTTTTGCATAAGGGGTTGTTCATTATTGTTGGCTACGTTCTAGGTTAACATTGTTTGATTTATGGCTTTTGTTATCTAGCTATGGATGGAAGAGAATACAATAATTAATGTTGTCCATTCTATGTTTGGTTACATTAGGTATTATTGATTATTGTTCCTTAGCCTAGGCCATACTTGTGTCAACTTTGTTGGGAATTTTCTCCGCCTCACCATTTTCCTATCTTTTCTTGGTGTCAGGGAAGACTTGGCAGATGGGGTATAGTGTGGTCAGGATTTTCGTCAACCTTGTCAGTATATATATATATAGTACATATATGTATATATATATGTGTGTATATATATACATATATATATATATATACATATGTATGTATATATATACATATATAAATCTATATATGTGTGTGTGTGTGTATGTATATATATGTGTATATATATGTATATATATATCTTCTACAATTTTATTTTGTTGCAAACATAGCCAAAAAACACAAACATTCAACACAAACTCTATGAAAGTTGACCGTAGCAAACCCATACAAAAAACACTCATTCCTCAACACAATCTACTTGGTAATTAGAAAAAATACAGCCATTTCAACAACACCTTCTCCAAAATGGCTAGATGTAGAAAAGAACAGTATACTTCAAGCTATATAATAAGAATCAACCAATTATTTTATTTTGTTCCAACCAAAACAGAAAATGAAAGCCATAAATCAAACAAGATTACTTTCTACAGCCACCCACATGCAAAAATCCACACACACACACACACACACACATATATATATATGTTTGTATGTATGTATATATACATGCATATATACATATACATATATATATGTGTGTGTGTGTATGTATGTATATATATATGCAAGCATATATACATATACATATACATATACATATACATGCATATATACATACACATACATATATATATGTATATACACAATATAGTTTGAGCTATACAATAAGAATCAAGCAATTATTTTATTGCGTTCCAACCAAAATAGAAAACGAAAGCCATAAATCAAACAAGATTACTTTGTACAACCAGCCACATGTAGAAAGCCACATATATATGTATGTATGTATATATATATATACATGCATATATACATATAAATGTATATATATGTGTGTATGTGCATGTGTGTGTTTGTATATATATGTATATGTGTATATATGATAAATATCGTAGACAAAACCTTTTGGAACCTTTGATACATGCAAAAAAATGCAAGATTTCCTTCAACCCGCATCACTAAAATAACATAACATTCAACACACTTGTAGCTTTACAAAAATTTGCCCTCTACACTCATAGCCACCTTCAGCAACAACATAAACCTCAGACTAACACCGAACAATATGGTATCGATAATTGTATAGACATTTTTTTTGTTCTCCAATGACTTTAAAATAGATGTTACTTGCACCAAGACCACTACACGGGAACCATACAACAATCACTGCTAATGACATTTCGCTGGCCTCCCCTATGCTTCCATCATTTCGATAGACTCCTCCATTGTTGTGACAAATGCATGCCACCTTTGACAGGACATATAGGTTGCAAAACCAATGAATGCACTTGCACCTTGAAAAAATATTGCCATCCTTGGTCATAGCTACCTTCAACAACAATAAAGAGTCCTAGAATGGAACAAAACAATACATTGCCGGTAACTCTAGCAACACAGTGGATTAGCTATTTTTGAGCCATTTGTAGTGAACTGAAGCCATAAATGCAACAATATAGCCAACTGTTAGTGGCATTCGAAAACCCACAAAAGTAGGCAGTCTTTCCAACAACAATCGACACAATAAAAGAATATTCTTCCTAAAAATAACCCAGATTAGATGCAACTCTACCCGCTTCCTTCAATAATAGGACTTCACGCTTGCTGTCTTTTTGTAATACCCCTCATACTGTTTAGACTTATTATTTTTTGTGCTTTGCTTGGATACTATGATGATATTGTTATTGTTTGATTTGGTTAGTTAGACGTTAGATGATGCTGTTATTTCATTCTGGACATGATTATTTCATATGACATTATGGTTGGTTATATTAGTTGATTTTCATAACTATGTTATGATGCAGTGATTTAATTAATTATGTCATGAGATGAATTGTTAGTTTAAAAATGTTATTTTATCAATTATATTATAATTGTTAGGATAGATGTGATGAACGATAGTGTAGCATCACTCGCTTGCTAGTGCTCTGTTACGCTGTGATTCCTTCTCACAATGCAATGCTTCGATTTAATGCTTTGATTTTATATATATGTATGCACATATACACAACTTCGTTTGTATGTAGGATTTGCAAGTACAAGTCTCGATTCCACCTGCTTTGGCAGGACAGGGCAAGCACCAATAGCCCAACGGTTAAATGTTGAAACATAGGTGACAATGAAGTCATCTCATCCCATGATGTCGAGACCGTCTCAAGGTAAAAGCACAAACTGTGTCACACTTTATAAAGGAATCGGCCAACAGCAACAAAAAATTATGAACTTCGACCACATAAAAGTGGTCTTTATGTTTTGAATTTCAAAATGGTGTAAACTAATGAAATGTAGAACTTTTGATGAAGTTTATTGTTGTAATTTTTAAAATTTAAAAAAAAAAAATTTCATTATGTTTTTATCAATTTAAGGACAAATTTTGGAATGCTGAAAATTTCAGAAAAGAGTGACTTCACGGGCCGTCAAGAAACAAATTGAAAAAAATTCATTTCTCCCTAATTTTTTTCTCCAAATAGGTAACTTCAATATCTTGTGCATGGAAAAATAAAAATCAAATTTTGATGTATATTTTTCTTGTAATAATGTTTTAAAGTCAAACATGTCAGAATTTGATAGTTTTCACGGGCCGCCAACTATTTTCAAAATTTTAAATCATTTTCAAAAAAAAATTATACCCTTTTGAAGAAGACTCTCTCCTCTTGTTCCCCATATAAGATTTAAATTTTTTTAATAAGTTTTACTATCTTGTTTTTAATTTGTAATCAACTTCTTTTTTCATTTTGAAAACCTACTTGCATTATTTTAAAAATAAAATATATTAAAACTAATAAAAATATTAAAAAAATTATATATTTGGATTCTCCACTCCGAGCTCTACAAAAGGGTATTTTTTGTTTTTGCAAAAAAATCATTGACTAAAGAAATACTTAGCTAAAGTTGAAAGTTTCAGAAAATTCTGAAAAAAGCTGAGTTGGCTGCCAACTAGGATGCCACATAGACAGTTTCTATAGAAAGGGTTTCGGCCGAAACCCTTTCTATAAAAACTGTTTCTACCGAAACCCTTTCTATAGAAACCCCGCACATTAAAAAATCCAATTTCGAAGGCAGTTTTAAAGCGGGAAAGGAAAATTTTGATTTTTTTGGATTCGAAGCGAAACTTATTCGACCGAAACCTATGTGCCACGTAATATGCCACATGGTTTCGGTCGAAACGAAGTCGGGCGAAACATTCGGCCGAAAATATTTCGCTCGGAACTATTTATTTGGCCAGTGTGACACAACTTTGTGCTTTTACCACTTGTCTATATGGTTTTGTACGTTCGTGTAGTTGTCGTTCGTTGTGGGTCATGTTTGTGTTTTGTCATATTTAATTGATGTTGATATTTTATAAGTTGTGAATTAGTTAATTAAATGTTGGTAATAATTGTTTATTTTAATGTTAGATTTATTTGTATTTAAATATTTAAATGTTTTATTTAAATTTTAAAAAGGTCATGTGTTTTATTAAATGATAATTAAAATATTAAATTGTGTGTTATTTATTTTAATTAATTATCTTGTTGAGGATAATTATTAGAATAAATTATTTAAATTAAATAGATAATGTGATGTGCAAGTAAAGTTGTAAAAATAGAAATTAAAACAAATAAAACAAATAAAAGAATGAAAAAGTTGTGAGAACGAATAAGAATACAAATCTGATTAAAAGCTTGCTTTTAAAAGAATTATCTTCTTTTATTTTTGATTTTTAGAGTTTTTTGGAAGAAATGGACAATATCTTTTATTTAATTAGGAATTTTTTGAGTTTGCTCTCACACACAGAAGATTAGGGATACAGAAGTTGCACAAGTTATTGATTATGTATCTGAAGAGAATATTTTTCAATCTTTTGCTATAATTTGAGGAGAGTTCTAGAAAGGGATTGGGAATCTGTTATTGGTTATTCTGGAGTCTTCTGAACAAAGGATCGGGTTCGAGATTTGAGCACGGTTACTCAGAGGAGATTTGAAGCAAGAAGGAGGAGCTCTTCGTAGAGGCCATCGTGACCGAACGAGCTTCATCGAATTTTTGAGAGCGTAGGACTCCAGGTTCCACCCTCTCTCTCTTTGTTTGTTGTTAAATCTGTAAGAAAAATAATAGAAATGTGTGTTAGAATCAATCTTGCTTGTAAAAGAATATTTTTCTGAAAATTAGATAAATATAATTTATATGTGGGAAAACTCTTTAAAGAAGTATGTGATAACAAATTTCATCTGATGGAAATCCTCAATTTGTTTATAGTTGATTCTCTGAAACAAATAAACTTTGACTTCATACTCTAATATATATAAATATATGTATATTTAAATTATACTTTGCTTACATCTGAATGTGAACCTACCCTCTTAATGGAATCAGTTTTGTGAAAAATATATATATATATAATTAGTACGAAATACATATCTATGTTTATATATTGATATATTAATTTGTTTATTACTGTCAAAAAAATAAATAAAAAAGTTTTAGATTTATTTATTTTCTTTGGGTTTCGAGCTAAACCAGTACATGGTCGGCCATCCTGCTTTGTCATATATTTATATAATTTTTGTCTTTTTGTATCTTTTACTCGAATATTGTCCATATATATATATAAACGCATATTTGTTTTTATTAATAAATTAATTGTTAAAGCTTATAAGAAATGATATTCTCTTCTGTCATTTTCCGTGCTGGATTAGGACCTGGTCGGCGATATTCATGCCTGGTATGAGAGCCATGTTTGGTTTTATTTCATATAAAAAAATTTATATGAAACGAAATTTTTATTTTGAAGTTTATTTTTAATTATATAATTTTTGTGAAGGGTGTTGGAAGGGACGACGCTGGGCTGTACCCCCTACCCTCTACGCAGTCTGAAGGACTGCGCACATCAGTCATTATGACTGTTGCACACAACAGTCATAATGACTGCTGTGCGCAGTACAAATACTGCCGGCTATACATTTAGCCAAATTTTGTTTATTTGTTTTTTTTTATATATAATATATATATATATATATATATATATATATATATATGTATGTTTATGTTTAAATATTTTATTTATTTATTATTTTTATAATTATTAATTGTTTATCATTATTAAAATTAGTGATATATATGTATATATATAGTTTATATATATATAGGTGTTAAAGTTATGATTTAAATTAAAATAAATAAAAAATTTATTATTATGATTATTACAAATGTAGAAAATTTATTGTTTTGAAAATTTATTATAAATGTGATAGTATGGATGTTATTGTTTAGGAACTAGTGGCAATTTGGGAAAATTGATTTATTGGTTTATTGGGAATGATTTAAATTTTTATGTTGCAACCTTATTAAGTTAATTTTGAGTCCTTTTTCTTTAGTGATTATTGGTTAGCATAGTCGATGTGGGAAATCGGTTGTAATTTGTGAAACCTTGTTCCAGAGGCTTGTTTATTTTGAATGTTATTTTCGTCTTGAATCTATTTTTGGAGTTGAAAACTTAATGGTTTATGCTTGGAAGGGTTGAACGGTTTTGTAAGACTTTTGGTTATGAGTTATTGCGAGAGGGTTAATGCCTCGCATGTTCTTGCTTGAGTATTATGCTTTATATGTTTTAGTTCAACACTTTCCTAGTTTTGATTTATGTTAGGGGTCATAGGGAGAGTGGCTCTTCGTGGGCGTCGGTGCCTCAGAAGGAGGAAGAGCTCAGGGGAACCCACGTAAGAGTAGTTAAACAAGTGATAACCAAAAAATAGAATTTAGGGGGATGGGTAGTAACACACACAAGATTATAAACATTGGATTCCTCATCTATGCATTAGGGCTATCATAGA
Organism: Sequoia sempervirens; assembly: GCA_007258455.2. Lineage (NCBI taxonomy): Eukaryota > Viridiplantae > Streptophyta > Pinopsida > Cupressales > Cupressaceae > Sequoia > Sequoia sempervirens. Next base: position 34,698 of record VDFB02091509.1, on the reverse strand, counting down.
CTAATGATAGACCGAGTAGGCCGTGGTCGGCAAGGTCTGAATCTCGTCTTCAATAGAGGTTATCGACTCCGCATGAGCTACCCTATGGTGTCGGTGCCTCAAGTAGGAGGAAGGGCTAGGGGATCCATAGATGGGTGCCGGTGCCTTAGTTGGAGGAAGTGCCAGGGGATCCCATGAGAGCTATGCGATGACACTCTTTAGTTGACACCCATTTGCCTTGTTTCTTGTTGCCTTTGGAATCCTGTACTGAATTGTTGTTTCATATTTATATGGAATTATATCCTGATTATTGTTTCAGATTTATTTGGAAATGTATTTTGGATGTTGTTTCGGTTCTACTAGTTTTGTACTTTTATTGTTGTTTTAGATTCTTGTGAAAATGATTTATGAATGTTCTTTGGTGACTTGTTCTATTGTACATGTCTTGTTTAATTATGATGAGTTTCATAGCTTGTTCTTATTATGTGGATTCATGAATGTGGATGTTTATGTCATTATATACCTTGAGTTGTATTTGTACTATGTTGTTCTTCGAGTCAGTTTGACAATCATGGTCGAGTTAACTTCCTTGTCACCTCTGAGCACGGGGGATGAGTTATTCATAATTCACATGGTTGGGTGGAACGTGCTCCACACCCATTGGGTTCCCGATCAGCATCTTGTTGTCTCAGCATTTCCGTAGTTGGAGTTATACCAGGATTCACTTTTTATTTCAGATTTCATTGTTCTTATATCAATCCCCATGTTGGGAAATTCAATGTAATTCATTTATCAAGAGATTGTAATGTAACATTAAAACGATGATGTAATAGTTAGGATCATTTGTATCTTTATTAAGAGATTTATTATGGTTGTATTATGTGATGTTTATTATTCTCACATCATGGTTATTGGATGTATCCTCATTCATGGATATTATAATATTAATGGTTATGTTGTAATCTTTATCTTTATTTCTGTTTAATTGTTGCGATGTAACCTCGCGTGCCCAAGAGACCTAAGTGTGTTATGTAATATGCTATGTGGTTATGGTTAAATGTTATTAAATGCTTAATTTAATTATTTAAAAAAAAATATTTTGTTTGTGTGTGTTCTCTGGGGTTTGCACGATGGGCGTTACAACTTGGTATTAGAGCCAAGGTTGCAAACACTAGGGTCGTTGGGTAGTGTAGTCCATTAGGTTACCCTGTGTGTGACACTTGAGCTCATTTTGTACCTTTATCTTGTTGCGCAGAACTATGCCTCAAGGTAGAGGACCTAGCCCTGCAAGAGGCCATGGTGCCGGTCGTAGAGCAAACCGGCGAAACCCCTTAGTTCCTAGTTCCCATGGCTCTGAGCATGAGGAACAACAGAGTCTTCACAACATTTGATTAGGTGGCCAGAATCTGGCACGACCTGGTCTAGACGGTTAGTTACAACATATTCTTGGAGAGATTCTTGACCGATTGGGACCCAGGCCAGATGAGGTGCACCAGGTGGAGAGAGAGAGAGAGAGAAAGGTCACCGAGGCGCAGGGATATAGATGTGGTTTAGGATGCAGTCATAGCAGGCCATATGAGAGATTTGATGAGGGTACACCCTCCTACTTTTGATGGTTTTGGAGGAGGTCTAGAGGCTGAGACTTGGTTAATTGACTTAGATCGTTGCTTTGCCATGCACCCCTATGGTAGCAATACCAAGGATCGGTGCACGGTTATGCAACTATGAGGCTTTGCATCTACTTGGTGGCGTCTTGAAGAACATAAATTGCACCTTGATATTAGTGTGGTTACATGGGAGTTGTTTCTAGATAGGTTCAGGGCTCGATTCCTCTCATACCATTGGAGGCAGCTGCGCAAGGCTGACGAGTTTCACGATCTCAAGCAGTTCTCTATGTCAGTGGAGCAGTATGAGAGGCGCTTCTATGAGTTGAAGTAGTATGTAGGGATTAGCCATGATGAAGGCATGTTTGTACAACACTTTGTTCGGGGCCTTAATGCCCGCATCAGTGGTGGCGTGCGAGTCTTCAAGCCAAAGATGATGGAAATGGTAGTTGACAAGGCCTGCTTGGTGGAGGAAAATTTGGCTATGGCCTTGGGTGGTCACATTGGAGTGTAGATTGGTAGTGCGCCTACAACTAGTTATGGCACTCATGGAGGTCAGTCTCAGGCAGCAGGATCTACTAGGAACAGGAATCCACCCTCTAAAGGAGGTCTACAACAATAGCAGCAGCAGCATCAACAGCAGCAGCAACATTAGCAATAGCAATCGCAGCCGAAGCATGAAAACTTTCAATCTCAGCAAGGTGGAAATTCACAATTTCGTAAGGATTAGAATAGGATCAGGCACCAAGTTCAGCAGGAACGTTTTGCACAGCCTGCACCTAGTTTTTAGTCAACGCTGAGTCGAGGAAGCTTTCAACAATCCAATGCTCCATCTGAGGGCAAAGGATTTGGCTGAGGTACTGGTTGCTACTCATGTGGGCAGCAAGGACATATCACTAGATTGTGTCCACAAAAGAGCACTTCTGGATTTAATCAGAGACTTGCTGCTTGTGAGCCGATGGTGGTAGATGTGGGTAGGTCTCCTCAAGTGTTTTCCGTTGTCGACAATCGCCAGGCTCGGTACGAAGATGCAGGTGTAGAGCCTTCCAGTAGAGGACGAGGTTCTGGCTTAGGAGCTCATGAGTGAGCTTGAAAAAAATTCGACGGTGTCCTAAACACTGTGATCTTGGCGTCATGAGAGGATGTCTCCCATATTTGAGAATCTTAATTTTTTTTTATTTAATGGCTTCCAGGAGTAAGCCATGTCCTAGGGGGGGAGGATGTAATACCCCTCATACTATTTAGACTTATTATTTTATGTGCTTTGCTTGGATACTATGATGATACTATTATTGTTTGATTTGGTTAGTTAGACGTTAGATGATGCTGTTATTTCATTATGGACATGATTATTTCATATGATATTATGGTTGGTTATATTAGTTGATTTTCAGAACTATGCTATGATGCAGTGATTTAATTAATTATGTCATGAGATGAATTGTTAGTTTAAAAATGTTATTTTATCAATTATATTATAATTATTAGGATAGATGTGATGAAGGACAGTGTAGCATCACTCGCTTGTGATTGCTTTGTTATGCTGCGATTCCTTCTCACAATGCAATGCTTCGATTTAATGCTTTGATTTTATATATATGTATGCACATGTACACGACTTCATTTGTATGTAGGATTTGTAGGTACAAGTCTTGATTCCACCTGCTTCGGTAGGACAGGGTGAGCACCAATAGCCCAACGGTTAAATGTTGAAACAGAGCTGACAATGAAGTCATCTTGTCCCATGATGTCAGACCGTCTTGTCTGTATGGTTTTGTACGTTCGTGTAGTTGTCGTTCGTTGTGGGTCATGTTTGTGTTTTGTCATATTTAATTGATGTTGATATTTTATAAGTTGTGAATTAGTTAATTAAATGTTGGTAATAATTTTTTATTTTAATGTTAGATTTATTTGTATTTAAATATTTGAATGTTTTATTTAAATTTTAAAAAGGTCATGAGTTTTATTAAATGATAATTAAAATATTAAATTGTGTGTTATTTATTTTAATTAATTATCTTGTTGAGGGTAATTATTAGAATAAATTATTTAAATTAAATAGATAATGTGATGTGCAAGTAAAGTTGTAAAAATAGAAATTAAAACAAATAAAACAAATAAAAGAATGAAAAAGTTGTGAGAACGAATAAGAATACAAATCTGATTAAAAGCTTTCTTTTAAAAGAATTATCTTCTTTTATTTTTGATTTTTAGAGTTTTTTGGAAGAAATGGACAATATCTTTTATTTAATTAGGAATTTTTTGAGTTTGCTCTCACACACAGAAGATTAGGGATACAGAAGTTGCACAAGTTATTGATTATGTATCTGAAGAGAATATTTTTCAATCTTTTGCTATAATTTGAGGAGAGTTCTAGAAAGGGATTGGGAATCTGTTATTGGTTATTCTGGAGTCTTCTGAACAAAGGATCGGGTTCAATATTTGAGCACAGTTACTCAGAGGAGATTTGAAGCAAGAAGGAGGAGCTCTTCGTAGAGGCTATCGTGATTGAACAAGCTTCATCAGATTTTCGAGAGCGTAGGACTCCAAGTTCCACCCTCTCTCTCTTTGTTTGTTGTTAAATCTGTAAGAAAAATAATAGAAATGTGTGTTAGAATCAATCTTGCTTGTAAAAGAATATTTTTTTGAAAATTAGATAAATAGAATTTATATGTGGGAAAACTCTTTAAAGAAGTATGTGATAACAAAATTTCATCTGATGGAAATCCTCAATTTGTTTATAGTTGATTCTCTAAAACAAATAAAGTTTGACTTCATACTCTAATATATATAAATATATGTATATTTAAATTATACTATGCTTACATCTGAATGTGAACCTGCCCTCTTAATGGAATTAGTTTTGTGAAAAATATATATATATATATATATAATTAGTACGAAATACATATCTATGTTTATAAATTGATTTATTAATTTGTTTATTACTGTCAAAAAAATAAATAAAAAAGTTTTAGATTTATTTATTTACTTTGGGTTTCGAGCCAAACCAGTACATGGTCGGTCGTCCTGCTTTGTCATATATTTATATAATTTTTGTCTTTCTGTATCTTTTACTCAAATATTGTCCATATATATATATATATATATATATAAACGCATATTCATTTTTATTAAAAAATTAATTGTTAAAGCTTATAAGAAATGGTATTCTATTCTGTCGTTTTCCGTGCTGGATTAGGACCTGGTCGGCGATATCCGTGCCTGGTACGAGAGCCATGTTTGGTTTTATTTCATATAAAAAAAAATTATATGAAACAAAATTTTTATTTTGAACTTTATTTTTAATTATATAATTTTTGTGAAGGGTGTTGGGAGGGACGGCGCTGGCCCGTACCCCCCTACCCTCTACGCAGTTTGAAGGACTGAGCATAGCAGTCATAATGACTGCTGTGCGTAGTACCAATACTGCCGGCTGTACATTCATCTGAAATTTGTTTATTTGTTTTTTTTATATATAATATATATATATATATATATATGTTTATGTTTAAATATATTTTTTATTTATTATTTTTATAATTATTAATTGTTTATCATTATTAAAGTTAGTGATATATATGTATATATATAGTGTTTATATATATATATATATATATATAGGTGTTAAAGTTATGATTTAAATTAAAATAAATAAAAAATTTATTATTATGATTATTACAAATGTAGAAAATTTATTGTTTTGAAAATTTATTATAAATGTGATAGTATGGATGTTATTGTTTAGGAACTAGTGGCAATTTGGGAAAATTGATTTATTGGTTTATTGGGAATGATTTAAATTTTTATGTTACAACCTTATTAAGTTAATTTTGAGTCCTTTTTCTTTAGTGATTATTGGTTAGCATAGTCGATGTGGGAAATCGGTTGTAATTTGTGAAACCTTGTTCCAGAGGCTTGTTTATTTTGAATGTTATTTTCGTCTTGAATCTATTTTTGGAGTTGAAAACTTAATGGTTTATGCTTGGAAGGGTTGAACAGTTTTGTAAGACTTTTGGTTATGAGTTATTGCAAGAGGGTTAATGCCTCACATGTTCTTGCTTGAGTATTATGCTTTATATGTTTTAGTTCAACCCTTTCCTAGTTTTGATTTATGTTAGGGGTCATAGGGAGAGTGGCTCTTCATGGGCGTCGGCGCCTCGGAAGGAGGAAGAGCTCAAGGGAACCCACGTAAGAGTAGTTAAACAAGTGATAACTTAAAAATAGAATTTAGGGGGATGGGTAGTAACACACACAAGATAATAAACATTGGATTCGTCGTCTATGCATTAGGGATATGATAGACTAATGATAGACTGAGTAGGTCGTGGTCAGCAAGGTCAGAATCTCATCTTCAACAGAGGTTATCGATTCCGCATGAGCTACCCTATGGTGCTGGCGCCTCAAGTAGGAGGAAGGGCTAAGGGATCCATAGATGGGTGTCGACGCCTCAGTTGGAGGAAGTGCCAGGGGATCCCATGAGAGCTATGCGATGACACTCTCCACTTGACACCCATTTTCCTTGTTTCTTGTTGCCTCTAGAATCCTGTACTGAATTGTTGTTTCAGATTTATATGGAATTGTATCCTAATTATTGTTTTAGATTTATTTGGAAATGTATTTTGGATGTTGTTTTGGTTCTACTAGTTTTGTACTTTTATTGTTGATTTAGATTCTTGTGAAAATGATTTATGAATGTTCTTTGGTGACTTGTTCTATTGTACAGGTCTTGTTTAATTGTGATGAGTTTCATAGCTTGTTCTTATTATGTGGATTCATGAACGTGGTTGTTTATGTCATTATATACCTTGAGTTGTATTTGTACTATTTTGTTCTTGGAGTCGGTTTGACAATCATGGTCGAGTTAACTTCCTTGTCACCTTTGAGCACAGGGGGGTGAGTTATTCATAATTCACATGGTTGGGTGGAACGTGCTCCACACCCATTGGGTTCCCCATCAGCATCTTGTTGTCTTAGCATTTCCGCAGTTGGAGTTATACCAGGATTCACTTTGTATTTTAGATTTCATTGTTCTTATATCAATCCCCATGTTGGGAAATTTAATGTAATTCATTTATCAAGAGATTGTAATGTAACATTAAAACGATGATGTAATAGTTAGGATCATTTGTATCTTTATTAAGAGATTTATTATGGTTGTATTATGTGATGTTTATTATTCTCGCATCATGGTTATTGGATGTATCCTCATTCATGGATATTATAATATAAATGGTTATGTTGTAATCTTTATCTTTATTTATGTTTAGTTGTTGCGATGTAACCTCATGTGCCCTGGAGACCTAAGTGTGTTATGTAATATGCTATGCGGTTATGGTTAAATGTTATTAAATGCTTAATTTAATTATTTAAAAAAAAAATATTTGCTTTGTGTGTGTTCTCTAGGGTTTGCATGGCGGGCGTTACAACTTGGTATCAGAGCCAAGGTTGTAAACGCTAGGGTCTTTGGGTAGTGTAGTCCATTAGGTTACCCTACGTGTGACTCTTGAGCTCATTTTGTACCTTTATCTTGTTGCACAGAACTATGCCTCGAGGTAGAGGACATGGCTATGCAAGAGGCCGTGGTGCTGGTTGTAGAGAAAACCGGCGAAGCCCCTCAATTCCTAGTTCCCATGGCTCTAAGCATGAGGAACAACAGAGTCTTCACAACATTTCATCAGGTGGCCAGAATCCGGCACAACCTAGGCTAGACGGTCAGTTACAACATATTCTTGGAGAGATTCTTGACTGATTGGGACCCAGGCCAGATGAGGTGCACCAGGTGGAGAGAGAGAGAGAAAGGTAGCTGAGGCACAGGGATATAGATGTGGTTCAAGATGTAGTCATAGCAGGCCATATGAGATATCTGATGAGGGAACACCCTCCTACTTTTGAGATATCTACTTGGTTGCATCTTGAAGAATAGAAATTGCACCTTGATATTAGTGTGGTTACATGGGATTTGTTTCTAGACACGTTCAGGGCTCGATTCCTCTCAGACCATTGGAGGCAGCGCGTAGGGCTGACGAGTTTCATGATCTCAAGTAGTTGTCTATGTCAGTGGAGCAGTATGAGAGGCACTTCTATGAGTTGAAGCAGTATGCAGGGATTAGCCATGATGAAGGCATGTTGGTACAAAACTTTGTTTAGGGCCTTAATGCCCATATCAGTGGTGGCGTGTGAGTCTTTGAGCCGAAGACGATGGAAATGGCAGTTGACAAGGCCCGCTTGGTGGAGGAAAATTTGGCTATGGCCTTGGGTGGTCACATTGGAGTGCAGATTGGTAGTGCACCTACACCTAGTTATGGCACTCATGGAGGTCAGTCTCAGGGAGAAGGATATACTAGGAACAGGAATCCACTCGCTAAAGGGGGTCTGCAACATTAGTAGCAGCAGCATCAACAGCAACAACAACATCAGCAATAGCAATCGCAGCCGAAGCATGAAAACTTTCAATCTCAGCAAGGTGGCAATTCACAATTTAGTAAGGATCAGAACAGGATTAGGCACCAAGTTCGGCAGGAACGTTTTGCACAGCTTGCACCTAGTTTTTAGTCAATGTCGAGTCAAGGAAGCTTTCAACAATCCAATGCTCCATCTGAGGGCAGAGGATTAGGCTGAGGTACTAGTTGCTACTCATGTGGGCAGCAAGGACATATCGCTAGATTGTGTCCACAAAAGAGCACTTTTGGATTTAATCAGAGACCTATCGCTTCTGAGCCGATGGTGGGAGATGCGGGTAGGTCTCCTCGAGTGTTTTCCGTTGTCGACAATCGCCAAGCTGGGTACCAGGATGTAGGTGTAGAGGCTTCCAATAGAGGATGAGGTTATGGCTTAGGAGCTCACGAGTGAGCTTGAAAAAAATTTGACAGTGTCCTAAATGCTATGATCTTGGTGTCATGGGAGGATGTCTACTGTATTTGAGAATCTTAATTTTTTTTATTTAATGGCTTCCAAGAGTAAGCCATGTCCTAGGGGGGGAGGATGTAATAGCCCTCATACTATTTAGACTTATTATTTTATGTGCTTTGCTTGGATACTATGATGATACTGTTATTGTTTGATTTGGTTAGTTAGACGTTAGATGATGTTGTTATTTCATTAAGGACATGATTATTTCATATGACATTATGGTTGGTTATATTAGTTGATTTTAAGAACTATGTTATGATGTAGTGATTTAATTAATTATATCATGAGATGAATTGTTAGTTTAGAAATGTTATTTTATCAATTGTATTATAATTGTTAGTATAGATGTGATGAAGGATAGTGTAGCATCACTCGCTTGCGAGTGCTCTGTTACACTGTGATTCCTTCTCACAATGCAATGCTTTGATTTAATGCTTTGATTTTATATATATGTATGCACATGTACACGACTTCGTTTGTATGCAGGATTTGTAGGTACAAGTCTCGATTCCACCTGCTTCGGCAGGACAGGGCGAGCATCAATAGCCCAACGGTTAAATGTTGAAACAGAGGTGACAATGAAGTCATCTCGTCCCATGATGTCAGACTGTCTTGTTTGTATGGTTTTGTACGTTCGTGCAGTTGTCGTTCGTTGTGGGTCATGTTTGTGTTTTATCATATTTAATTGATGTTGATATTTTATAAGTTGTGAATTAGTTAATTAAATGTTGGTAATAATTATTTATTTTAATGTTAGATTTATTTTGTATTTAAATATTTAAATGTTTTATTTAAATTTTAAAAAGGTCATGTGTTTTATTAAATGATAATTAAAATATTAAATTGTGTGTTATTTATTTTAATTAATTATCTTGTTGAGGATAATTATTAGAATAAATTATTTAAATTAAATAGATAATGTGATGTGCAAGTAAAGTTGTAAAAATATAAATTAAAACAAATAAAACAAATAAAAGAATGAAAAAGTCGTGAGAACGAATAAGAATACAAATCTGATTAAAAGCTTGCTTATAAAAGAATTATCTTCTTTTATTTTTGATTTTTAGAGTTTTTTGGAAGAAATGGACATTATCTTTTATTTAATTAGGAATTTTGTGAGTTTGCTCTCACACATAGAAGATTAGGGATACAAAAGTTGCACAAGTTATTGATTATGTATCTGAAGAGAATATTTTTCAATCTTTTGCTATAATTTGAGGAGAGTTCTAGAAAGGGATTGGGAATCTGTTATTGGTTATTCTAGAGTCTTCTGAACAAAGGATCGGGTTCGAGATTTGAGCACGGTTACTCAGAGGAGATTTGAAGCAAGAAGGAGGAGCTCTTCGTAGAGGCCATCGTGATCGAACGAGCTTCATCAGATTTTTGAGAGCGTAGGACTCCAAGTTCCACCCTCTCTCTCTTTGTTTGTTGTTAAATCTGTAAGAAAAAGAATAGAAATGTGTGTTAGAATCAATCTTGCTTGTAAAAGAATATTTTTTTGAAAATTAGATAAATAGAATTTATATGTGGGAAAACTCTTTAAAGAAGTATGTGATAACAAATTTCATCTGATGGAAATCCTCAATTTGTTTATAGTTGATTCTCTGAAACAAATAAAGTTTGACTTCATACTCTAATATATATAAATATATGTATATTTAAATTATACTATGCTTACATCTGAATGTGAACTGCCCTCTTAATGGAATCAATTTTGTGAAAAATATATATATATAATTAGTACGAAATACATATCTATGTTTATCTATTGATTTATTAATTTGTTTATTACTGTCAAAAAAAAAAATAAAAAAGTTTTAGATTTATTTTTTTTCTTTGGGTTTCGAGCCAAACCAGTACATGGTCAGCCGTCCTGCTTTGTCATATATTTATATAATTTTTGTCTTTCTGTATCTTTTACTCGAATATTGTCCATATATATATATAAACGCATATTCGTTTTTATTAAAAAATTAATTGTTAAAGCTTATAAGAAATGGTATTCTCTTCTGTCATTTTCCATGCTGGATTAGGACCTGGTCGGCGATATCCGTGCCTAGTACGACAGCCATGTTTGGTTTTATTTCATATAAAAAAAAATTATATGAAACAAAATTTTTATTTTGAAGTTTATTTTAATTATATAATTTTTGTGAAGGGTGTTGGGAGGGACGGTGCTGGGCCGTACCCCCCTACCCTCTACGCAGTATGAAGGATTGTAGACAACAGTCATTATGACTGGTGCGCACAACAGTCATAATGACTGCTGTGCACAGTACCAATACTGTCAGCTGTACATTCAGTTGAATTTTGTTTAGTATATAAATATATATATATATAATATATATATATATATATATATATATTTATATATATATGTATGTTTATGTTTAAATATTTTATTTATTTATTATTTTTATAATTATTAATTGTTTATCATTATTAAAATTAGTGATATATATGTATATATATACTTTATATATATATGTATATATAGGTGTTAAAGTTATGATTTAAATTAAAATAAATAAAAAATTTATTATTATGATTATTACAAATGTAGAAAATTTATTGTTTTGAAAATTTATTATAAATGTGATAGTATGGATGTTATTGTTTAGGAACTAGTGGCAATTTGGGAAAATTGATTTATTGGTTTATTGGGAATGATTTAAATTTTTATGTTGCAACCTTATTAAGTTAATTTTGAGTCCTTTTTCTTTAGTGATTATTGGTTAGCATAGTCGATGTGGGAAATTGGTTGTAATTTGTGAAACCTTGTTCCAGAGGCTTGTTTATTTTGAATGTTATTTTCATCTTGAATCTATTTTTGGAGTTGAAAACTTAATGGTTTATGCTTGGAAGGGTTGAATGGTTTTGTAAGACTTTTGGTTATGAGTTATTGCGAGAGGGTTAATGCCTCGCATGTTCTTGCTTGAGTATTATGCTTTATATGTTTTAGTTCAACCCTTGCCTAGTTTTGATTTATGTTAGGGGTCATAGGGAGAGTGGCTCTTCATGGGCGTCGGCGCCTCGGAAGGAGGAAGAGCTCAGGGGAACCCACGTAAGAGTAGTTAAACAAGTGATAACCTAAAAATAGAATTTAGGGGGATGGGTAGTAACACACACAAGATAATAAACATTGGATTCCTCATCTATGCATTAGGGCTATCATAGACTAATGATAGACCGAGTAGGTCGTGGTCGGCAAAGTCAGAATCTCATCTTCAAGAGAGGTTATCGACTCCGCATGAGCTACCCTATGGTGCCGGCGCCTCAAGTAGGAGGAAGGGCTAGGGGATCCATAGATGGGTGTCGGTGCCTTAGTTGGAAGAAGTGCCAGGGGATCCCATGAGAGCTATGCGATGACACTCTCCAGTTGACACCCATTTGCCTTGTTTCTTGTTGCCTCTGGAATCTTGTATTGAATTGTTGTTTCAGATTTATATGGAATTGTATCTTGATTATTATTTCAGATTTATTTGGAAATGTATTTTGGATGTTGTTTCGGTTCTACTAGTTTTGTACTTTTATTGTTGATTTAGATTCTTTGGAAAATGATTTATGAATTTTCTTTGGTGACTTGTTCTATTATACATGTCTCGTTTAATTGTGATGAGTTTCATAGCTTGTTCTTATTATGTGGATTCATGAACGTGGTTGTTTATGTCATTATATACCTTGAGTTGTATTTGTACTATGTTGTTCTTGGAGTCAGTTTGACAATCATGGTCGAGTTAACTTCCTTGTCACCTCTGAGCACGGGGGGGTGAGTTATTCATAATTCACATGGTTAGGTGGAACGTGCCCCGCACCTATTGGGTTCCCCATCAGCATCTTGTCATCTCAGCATATCTGTAGTTGGAGTTATACCAGGATTCACTTTGTATTTCAGATTTCATTGTTCTTATATCAATCCCCATGTTGGGAAATTCAATGTAATTCATTTATCAAGAGATTTTAATGTAACATTAAAACGATGATGTAATAGTTAGGATCATTTGTATCTTTATTAAGAGATTTATTATGGTTGTATTATGTGATGTTTATTATTCTCGCATCATGGTTATTAGATGTATCCTCATTCATGGATATTATAATATTAATGGTTATGTTGTAATCTTTATCTTTATTTCCATTTAATTGTTGCGATGTAACCTCACATGCCCCGGAGACCTAAGTGTGTTATGTAATATGCTATGTGGTTATGGTTAAATGTTATTAAATGCTTAATTTAATTATTTTAAAAAAAATTATTTGCTTTGTGTGTGTTCTTTGGGGTTTGTACGACGGGCGTTACACTTTTTCCTTTGTTCTTTCTTGACAACTTTCCAAAGAACACCACAAAAGTGTCACATCCTAGAGCTTTTGGAACTATTGTTGCATGCAAAAAAACCAATAGACATAACATTAACTATTTCATTGCATTAATATATATATACATATGCCTATATACATATATATATATATATACATTTGTATACATATATGCATATATATACACATTAAGAGATATAGTGGCAGATAGCTTATAAGTTCGCTCAGAATTTTGGTTAGCCTTCTGCTTCTTAGGCCTTCCAATCACTAGTTCACATCAACATTAATTAATGTATGCTTTGCATGTACTTGCAATGGTCCTAATAAGACCAATGATAAATGCAAGCCATAAATGTAACAATTAAGCCTAATGCAAACAACAACAACGAATAGTCCCTTATGCAAAACAACATGGAGCACATAACATTAACTATTTTACTACATTCAACCATCGCCACAAAACAAAAGTTGTGAAGGAAACAATATTGTTATCCACACTCACATAGATGGCCAATCCCGCAAAACACAAAAAAATGGCAGTGCCAAATGCATAGACAAACATACGCGTAAAATCCAAACCATAAATCAAACAATATTGCTACCAACAAAGTATTGCTATCTAGACCTGCTCATATATCTACCTATGAACACAGTTGTATGTATGTCTCTATTTACATATGCATATACATAACCACACATGCATGCAATTCACATTTCCCTATCCTATACAACTTCCTAGTACATATGTGTGTAGATATTCAATCGTCTATTGGATATCTATGCATATATGCATACACCATTCAAAATTTACAACTATCTGCTACCTATTCTAAACAGAAACAAAAAAATGGCTTCCAACAGTACCTCACATACAAAACCCACAAAACACAGAAAGCTCCCAGTAACATACTGACTCAAAACCTTCACCACAAAAATTCCAACCCTAAATGAATCAATACTGGTTTCAACCCTAAGCCAGATGGGGTGATTCACCAAAAAACATAACACTTTAACTATTTTCCAGCGATTCACATAAGACCGTTATTGTCTTGAGTGTTATTTTATAGTTTACATGTACACATTTCTATCATTCTAAGATAGCATTTACAAAAAAAATCAAATGTTTTTTGGAAAACCCACAAAAAGACAAGATATCTCAATTTCAACATTCACCAATTGCATGTGTGTAGATATATGTATGTATATGTATATGTGTGTATATATATCTATATATATGTGTACATATATGTATATATATATATATATATATATATATATATACGTATATATGTGTGTGCATATATGTATGTCAATGCTAATGAAATTTCGTTGGCCTCCTCTACACTTTGGTCATTTCGCTAGTCTCCTCTATCCTAACGCCAAATGCCCCCCACCTTTTACACGGCAACAGAGACCCAAGTCTGGCACCTTAATCTGGTAGGGCTGACGAAAAATCTGACCACACTATAGCCCATCCGCCAAGTCTAAGATAGCATTTACAAAAAAAATTGAATCTTTAAGGGAAAACCCACAAAACACAAGAGATGTCAATTTCAACATTCACCAAAAACACAACAAAATAACTATTTTCCAGCGATTCACATAGAACTGAAGCCATAAATGGAAAAATATAAAAAATAGTCACCGACATGCTAAAATCCACAAAACTATACAATATTTCTAACAACAATCGACACAAGAAAACAATATTTCCTTCAAGAATAACCCAGATTAGATGCATCTCTATCCATTTCCTTCAATAATGCCCCTTCCTGCTTGCTTCCTCTTTCCTCCGTTCTTTCTCAACAACTTTCCAAACAAGACCACAAAATTATAACCCTCACCATTTGCAACCATCGACGCATGAAACAAAATAGAAGATAACCTTCAACCACCTTCACAAAAATTGCATAGCCATTCGTTGAAAATTAGCCAAACATTTGCTTTCTTCCCCAAGGCATTAATAGGACAGTTGTTATTACGATGTCCCTTAGTACATGCAAAGCATACAATATGTGTAACTATATCTGTATATGTATACACATGTATAGATGTATGTATATATGTATATGTATATCTCTATACATATCTATATATGTGTATATACATGTTTATATATGTGTGTATATATATGTATGTATATATATATACATTTGTGTGCGTATATATATACATGTATATATCTATACATGTGTGTATTTATGTGGATTTTTGATATGTATATATATTTGTATGGACATGTGTATATATATGTATGTATATATAGCAACCAAAACATTGATTATTTTGTTCTGTTGCAACTATAGATGCTAAATGGAAGCCATAAATGAAACTATATATCATAAGGTGGACATCAACATAATGAATTCCATAACATTAACTTGTTTATCCCATTGTAAACATTTCCATACAATGCTGAAATTCATAGTTAGCCCTATACAAAGGTTTTCATGTGAAAGGCTAGTCTATATACAGCTTACATGTATACATATATATGGATATACATATATGTATATATATGTACATGTATAGTATGTATAGTATGTACATACACATATGCAGATATATGTGTATATATATCTATATCTATATACATATATATATACACATGTATAGTATGTATGCTATGTGCATACACATGTGTAGGTATATGTATATGTATATGTATATATTGTGTAGTAAGCATGTACACATATGTATATATACATATACATATACATATATGTATATCTATATGTATATGTGTATATATGTATATATATATAGCCGATAGGATGTTTGTGTCAACTTTGCCCAGAATTTCTGTTGGCCTAGCCCGTTTTTCGGTTTCCGGCAACTAGGGACAAGGTGGCGGGTGGGTTATAAGCTTGGCCAGACTTTTCATCAGCCTCCTAGATTTTTTTGCTTTCGGTAGCTACAGAAAGGTGGCAGAGGTGGTTGTTGGCTACTTTGGGAATTGGGTGGCATTTTTCGGGCCGCGTGGATAGAGAAGGTTGTGGAAATTAAATGCCAATATGTGTCAACATTAGTTGTTGCATTCTTTGCATGTATTAGGGATTGTTGTAATAAAATCTTCCTTTTAACACCTCGGGGAACAAAAATGAATGTTGGTAAATTCTCAATGAGGCATTGTTTGGTGTCGTTTTATTACTATACTTGCTATGAGAGCCAAGAGTGAGGAGGGTTAGCTTTTGTGAGGGTGCAAGCTAGATTAAGTTTTGTGCAACTTCTGTGAAGGTGGGTGGACACTATTTTGTGTTTTTTGCAAGGGAGGGTGGTTGGAAATGCAAAAGAAATGTGTCGACTGTGATAGTGTTTTTCCTATTCTTGTGCAAACAAGTCGGCAAGAAGTTTTTTGTTTAAAGAAATTGGGAAGAGGTTGAAAAATAAATAAAAAATGGCATGGCTTTTAAACTTTGAAACCTATTATATTTAATTTTTCATTTTTGTTTGCTCCTTATGGTTGCAATCCAATTAAATAGTCATTTCTTTATAACCTATCTTCAATGTTGTCTTTTGTAATCTTACTCATTGGTTCCCTTCTGTATACTTTAATCTAAATCCTTGCAAACCTTTTTCATTTTCCAACTTCTTGCATACCAAGGCTAAGGTTGCAAATGGCCTTCCTTTCTAAAAAAATCTAAGCCAAAATTCCCATAAGGCCACACTCTTTTAACACTTGTGGAAAGAACACAGACATCCAGACTGAATTTTACCTCATTTTTCTTGCCAAGAAGGCTAGGAATTCAAAGCTTCTCTTGGCTATAATATTTTTTCCATCCATAAACAAGGAATAATCATAGGAAAGACAAGCTTGGAATTTGTAGCCTCCTCAACCAGTTGAGTGAGGGAAAATGTTATGTGGATGTTTGGTCTCTTGAATGCAAGCTACTTTTGAGATTCCTTGTTGTATGGTTTGCATCTACTTGAAATACTTTTGATTGTAGCTCTTGTTTATTGAATTGTATATAAGCTATGAGATGTAAGATAGAGCTTCCTTTATAATGTACTTAATGTATGGAATGCATCAAATGTAGAAAAGAAACAATATTGCTTGCACCCAATGGCAGCTAGACATAACTCATAAACTAAACCATTTGCAACAACCTACAAAGTAATCTACTTTTGGAACTAAGATAAGTTGTTTCACAAATACTACACAAATAGTTTTACAAATATGCACCTCTCTCAATTTCCTTCAATTGCACCTCTTCCTGCTTGGTTTCTTTTCCCTCTGTCCCCTGCTGATGGCTTCTTTAGATGAACATAGAACTATCACAATCGATGCTAGCTGTGGAAATTTTGTGAAGGTGGTTGGTTGTTATATTTTGTTCTTTGCATGCATTGATGGTTGTAAAACGTGTGTTGTGATAATTCTTGCATATATATATACATACATATGTATTCTTATATATATATATGTATGTATGTATAATTATATGTGCATAGATATGTAGAGACGTAGATATATACATGTATGCCTATATATATATATGTGTGTGTATATATGTATATATATATGTATCTACCTATATGTCTCTTTGTATACATATATATATATATATATGTATGTGTATATATAGATATGTATATATATATGTGTGTGTGTACCTACGTATACACACACACACACACATATATATATGTGTGTGTGTGTGTACATGTATATATATGTATATATATGCACCATCATCACTACACAAAAACCATGCAAAGATTAATGTTAATGCCATTTTGCCAAGACACAGGTTGGGAATAATTCCATCCAATGTTTCCCATGGCCAAATGCTAATTCTTCTTATTAGGTTTTGTTGTGGAGAAAACAAGATTTAAGTATATTGCAGTCATTTACAAACAAGAAAATCCATAAATAGGACAATATTATATTTTGTTGTGTGTAGATTTGCATGTAAACCAAAGTGGATGTAAGCAATGCACATCTCTATTCTTTCCAATGCTTATTGTTTTACTCAAACTAGTTATTTTTGTTAGCCTTAACATGACATATTTCAAATGTTATTCTTCATATGACTGTTGCATAGAACATTGAAGCCTATCTTGCTAATTATTTGTTTTCGTTTGTATTGTTGGTGTTTCTAGGGGAAAATAGTAGTAATTTTAATATTGAAATAGTGAACCTAGAATAACAAATTGTATGTTAAGTATTAGTTGAATCATTGAAGATCTTGTTATTATTAATTTTTTTCTACCATATTCTTAATGGCTATGTAAACAAATTAAGAGTCAATGTTGTGTTTTGAAGTCATAGACCTCCTAGCCACCCGTCGGCATTGCAACTCTTCATTCCTAAAAAGAGTAGACAAAGAAATGTCAGTGGTCTCTAGCTCTTTTGAGGCTAGGGAACAATCCTCAAGTAGTAGTCCTATAAGTGTGTTTGTTGTTTAGTTTATTATTGCTGCCAATATTCTTGTTAGTTTCTCAAGTACGCCAAACGAATCAAAGTAATACTTCGTTTACATTGATAATTACTATTATATATGTTCTAACTTATTTATATTTAAATTGTATGTCTTGTTTCCCATTTGGTTTATTGGCATTTTTGAAGTAAGTTCAATCTTAGAGGGAAAAATGTCTTGGTTTGCAAATTTGTCAATATTGTTGTTTCTTTTTAGAGTTGAGCCATAGTAATATAAATGTCATTGCTACAACTATACTAAGTTTAATTACATTGTAGGCTACAAATGTGAATCCAACCTTAACAATAGATGCACTATGCTCTATAGATGTTGGGGATGCTGTCCCATCTCCAGTGCTCCAACTAATGTCTTACCAAAAAATAGTAGGTGATAAAAGCCCAGTTGATCGATACAAAGTTGTGCTATCTGATGGATCCCACATATAGATGGGAACTCTACCTAGAAAGTACAATGACCTTTTGTTTACAGGTGAATTGCAAATATGTTTAGTTGTGTGCTTGACAAACTATTTGTCTAGAAAGCTATACGAATCGAGGTTCAATATAGTTGTACTTTGCTTGTTCTTGTAGTTTGTTACTTCCTTGTTTGTGGGGGCTGCATTTTGAAGTATTTAATCATCATTTCATTCCAAGGAAATTTTCATATTGTCCCTACATGTGAAGATGACAGATTTCCAGCTAATTGGAAAACCCAAATATTTGTTTAGAGATCAAGAAGAACATAAAGTTGGTTGTGAGTTGCCCTCCCCATCAAAACGAGCCTCCATATTTGGAATTAACACATCACCAAGGAAACAAGATGACCCTACACAAATCAGCCCTATTAAAGGGTTGAACATTTACCAAACCAGATGGACAATAAAAGGCCGTGTAACAAGAAAGAGGGATATGCACCATTATAGCAAGCAAGGTTGTGAGGGGCAGGTATTTAGCTTTGATATCATTGATGATGAGGGCACAAAAATACGGATTAGATGCTTTAATGAGATTGCAAACATACATTATGATAAGGTTGAGGTGGGACATACTTACTATGTGTCAAAGGGATTGGCGAGACAAGAAGACAAAAAATTTAATAGACTGAATAGCTAGATGGAAATCATTCCAGATCAAACTTCAATGTTAAAGTCCTGTGATGATGAGGCCTTTATGATAGAGAAAGTATTATATTTCCCACCATTAAATCAAATTGTAGATTGAACTAATAACAGTTTAATCGACGTTATTGGCACTGTGGTGCATGTGGGAATGGTTTCAACCATAAAAAGAAAAGATCACTCCCAAAAAATTCAAAGGACTATTAAGCTTAATGATATGCCATAATTTTCAATTGATGTTAATTTTTGGGGCTCAACTTGGGAAGAAAAGTGTCATGAGTTAGAGAGGTTGTACACCCCTGGTTCAACTCTCATCGACCTTGCTATGAAAAATGAATGTGTTGGGTACTTTAATGGAGTTGTTCTTAACATAGCCATAGGAACTCTTCTCTATATACCTTGACATTCTAGAGGCCCAACCATTGATCAAGAGAAGCTATATTGCTCCACCTACTATTGATCCCCCTCGTCCAGTCCCTTAAAAATTCACTTTGGCAAATGGGAGAGTTACTATTACATACATGTTTGACCACTTCCTTGGCTTGCTAGAGACTTTGCAAGCTACTCTCAAGACAATAGTAAAATTTATGAAAACTAATGCATTCTGTTATGTTGCATGCCCATTGGAGGTGAATGGTAGGCAGTGCAAAAAAAAGTGTGAACAATTTGATGAAAATAAACAGTTTTTCCAAAAATGCCATAAAATGATAGGTGACTGTGACTTCTGATATTTATTGCAACTAAAGATTGAAGACCACATAGGAAAGCTTTTAGAAACTACTTTTGATGAGGTTGCAACAAGCCTATAACAAATGTCAACAAAAGAGCTTTACATGTTGCAATATGAGTCAACCACTAAAATGAGTGTCGAGTCTGTTATTAATGTTATCACCTACATGGCATTTGTTTTCACAGTTCTAATCAAAACCCAAACTTATAATTTAGAAAGAAGAATGAAAACAACAATAGCAAAGGTTTCTAAGATTAACTTTGAAGCTGAGTGTAAGCTATTACTATCAGATTTTTCTGCTATTTCTCCCATGGTTGAGCAGGCTCTGGATTTAGTTGTTGTGTTTCCTTTTGAAGAGAAAAAGAATCATATCTAATTGGGACTTTGTATACTTCTTTAAGTTCATCTTTGTTGGACATTTAGTTTGTTTAATTCCCTTGCACTCCTTGCCGAGCCAAATAGACCTTTACTCTCTATCACTATTATTTGCTATCTGTTTCATTGGTTATTTATTAAGACAATGAAGTATATGTTGTAATCTCTTGGTAAAAAAGATACAGTTATTTTGTTTTACTATTGATTATGTTTGCTATAATCTTCTTACATTTTAAGTTTATATTTCTGATTTAATTTTGTACTATTTGTATATAGTTATTTTTCTTGTTAGCGTACATATTTCTATCTATAGTTGCTTATATATCTACTTGTGCACGTAGTTGTATATATGTCTCCATTTACATATGCATATACATAAATATACATGCATGCAATTGACATATCCCCGCGTTATACAACTTCCTAGTATGCATGTGTCTAGATATTGGTTTAGGTGTTAGATATCTATGCATATATGCATACACAATTCAATATTTACAACTACCTATGAGTTGTTCTAAAGAGAATGTTATTTTTATTTTGTTTACAATGTTCTTAATGGATATAATATCTTGACAGAGTTCTGTGCAGATATATGTGTTGATGATGTTTTGGTCTATATGACTATCATGTTCGGATAATCATCTAATACTACCCAAGTGTTTTCCCTACTGCTTTGCGATCCCTAATGATAGCCACATGATGGATATGCATGCAGTATGCCTCTTGTCTATAATGTTTGTTGTGTATGTTAGGCAGCTGAATCTAGAACTCATCGCTCAACAATGCATTCTTAAAACTATGCCAAACTACCCTATTATTTTGGTGCGTTTTAAATGGAAAGTATTATTTCTTGTGCAAAGTGACACTTGTTTCCTATGTGCATGCAAATTAAAAAACTCAAGTTCTATATATTGCATTCTTTTCTCCAAGTGAGAGTTGATTATTGTTCTCTGAATTTTGGTACATTCTTCTATTTCTACTTTTATGCTCTATGTCCTTCACCTTTATTCCATATCTATATAATGTAAAGCTATGTATCTTTTTTCCCATTTATTATCTCACAACTCCATATGAAATTATAGAAAATATATAATGTTCAATTCCGCTGAATAGATTCACTCAGATGTAATAATAGTGCCTTCAACATTCGCCAAAGTGGTGCATAATTAATGTTAGTCCTCAGGGGTTTGGTCATATCCAGTTATGCTTGATAACCTCATACACTAGACTGCAAACCAAGATTCATTTTCTATGTGCAGACTCCAACCCATGCCATACACAAGGAAATTCTACATTTTACTTACTTACTTTCTTCTATTGCAAGTCCGTTGCTTCTCATTTTCCATTATTTCTATAAGTATTTTATATTTTGTGATTTTTTGTTGTCTACTAACCAAAACAATTGTCCTTCGTAGGAATTACCATGCGATTAGATCTTTTATTCACTTATTGGTGGGAAAAAAATTGGCCTCGCCATTGATCATATTGGTGGATAGTTTATTCTCTTGCTCAAGAGTTTGGTGAGAGCACACACTGCTCCATGAGCCAATATGGTAGCGTGGAAATCAGGCATTGTTTTGTTTTTCACATACTGTATTCTTTGACGCACACCAAGTATGGCTAAATTATAGTTACTCCATTCAATAGGACTATAGCTATAAGTTTTATCTTCCCACCACGATGGGTGTGATGCAATAAAATGGTCAACGTTGTGTGCTCCATTCTATTCTTCCATAATCAACACAATTAACTTCACAGTTTTTTGTAATTCGCGCATACCATATTCCAGCTATAATGTGGTATCTTATGAACTAATCTAGTAGAAACAACATTACAAAATAATGATAGTGACTAGAAAATGAGTGACAATGGTCAAATAGATAATCATATCCTCATGTATGCTAAATTTATTTTCATAAGCAATATTGATTTCACCATTGATCAGAGTAGTGGGTAATGTATATTCTTCCTCGGGGGTTTCGTGAGAGCTGATGAGGTTCCATAACCTAGTATGGTAGGGTGGAGAGCAGGGCTTATTGTATTGAGTTTTATTTTGTTGTTTTCATGTATAGATTTCTAACCTTTTGAGATAGCATTCACAGAAAAATTAAAATGTTTATGATAAATTTGTGTACATTTTTTGTAGGCACTGGAGAAAGAAGAGAGGAAGGATATAGCAAATGAGTACACATGTAATTGAGGAAAGCATCAAGATCTATATAGTTTTTATTCTTCCACCCCCATCATTTGGTTTGTCTGTCTTAGTTCTATAATCTCTTCATATTCGCAGTTTCTCTAGAAAGCATGCTTCTCATTTAGGAGAGACAGTTCAACAAGTGAGATGTTGATATTCTAGTATAGTTGCTAAACAGATGAATCAACTTTGAAACAACTATGAAGATGAAGAGATTATAAGACTCAATAATACAATGGGAATACTAATATCACCATTGATAAGAGTATTAGCAACCCAATATTACAGAGCATGCATTAAAAGTTGGCATTCTTTATAGTAAGTGATTGCAACGATCTACTGATAGCTGATAACGCTGTAAGATGCAAAATGGTAGGGTCGAGAGCATACCACCTTCTCTCTCTGCACACCTCAATGAATTACAACCAAAAGCTCTAGCCTTTGGAGTAAATGTTTTGCATTGGGATGTCGCTATCAATTTTTATATTTCTGTTACAATGGTTATAATCAAATAAGATTGTTAATTTTATGTGTTTCATTCTATTTTTGCATAATTAGCATAGTAAACCTCACAGCTTTATGCTATTTTTGCAAACCATATTCTAGTTATAATACATTATTTAATGGACTAATTTCTTCCAAAAAAGCTTTTAGAATAATGATAGTGGCTCAGAAATCAATAACAATTCCCAGTTACACAATTAGATCCTAATTTACTATATATATTGATTATAGTGGGCAATATTTATTTCACTACTTATGAGAGTGGTGCGCAATGTCTACTTTTTCTTGGGGGTTTGGTGAGAGTCCACAAGGATCCATGACCCAATATGGTAGAGTGGAGAGCAAGCCTTATTGTGTTGAGTTTTATTTTATATTTCTTATGTACAATTTGCTATCTTTCTAACATAGGATTCATTAAAATATCATGCTCTTTAGGTTATTCTTACAAAGTAGTGAATTAGTTTCAATCTTATACACTTCATGTTAGATGCCATTGGGAACTGTTGATTATTGTTGTCTTGGCTAAGCTATGGCATCTGATTATTGAAAAATTCCTCTCAAAAAGGCTATGTTCTTTCAATTTTAGTTGTCGTTTTCTTGGGTTGTTATAAATTCGCTCTTGATCTTTTTTTATACTTTTCATTTCGTGCTTGGATTTTCAAATTGCCTTGTTGATCAATTCATTGTTGTTCTTTCTTGGGAGAGATAGTTCAAGAACTTGGGTGTTAATATTCTATTTTAGATGGTAAAGAGATGGATGGCCTTTGTGAGCCAAGTTCAACCAACTGTGAAGATCAAGTGATTGTAATTACAGGTATGAATCTACATCCCAGTTCTTGAACTCCCTTTCCCAAGCAAGAACAACTGATGACGTTCCATGAGCCAATATGGTAGGATGGAGAGTATACCTCCTTTTCTATGCCTAGACTTCAATTCATTCCCTACACAAGGTATGGATAGATTTTATTTACTTACTGTGTTCTATTGCAACTGTATTGCATCATCTTTGTCATTAATTGTATAAGGCTTTACATTTTCTAATTTATTTATTATGTACCAATGTTGTGTCTTTATCACACTAACACATTTTCCTTTTCCTTGCAGACCATGTTCCAGCAATAATAATCTCTTCCATACACTAACGTGTTACAAATAACCTTCCTAAATAATGTTAGTGACTGTAAAAATTCAGTAATAATGTTCAAATAGACAATCATATCCTAATCTATTAGATATTGATTATAATATGCAATATTCATTTCACCACTAATTATAGTGGTTGCAAATCTATATTGTTACTTGGGGGTTTGGTGAGGGTCCATGAGGCTCCATGACCCAATATGGTAGGGTGGAGAACAATCCTCATTATGTTGACTTTAACTTTGTATTTTGTATGTACAAATTGCCATCTTACTGGCCTGGGGTAAACAAAAAAAATTATATGTTTAAGATTATGGTTACAATGGACTAAAATAGTTGACCTTAAACACTCTATGTTAGATTCCATTGAGCATTGTTGATTAGTCTTCTTGTACTCATACTCTACATCACACAAATTATTAACTTGTTTTTATCCAAAATTTGTCTATGGTGCTTTGTTGGTGGCTATGAAAGCATCCTTTATTTGTATTTTTAACAATTGATGCAGTTGCAAAATAATTGGTTGTCATGTAATGACAAATACAACTAATACTATGTCACAATTATTACTTTCCATCTAAATGCACATTACTAATGTCATTAATTATTTAGGCATTCAATCTTATCCATAATAATATTCCATTTTAATTAGCTAATGAAACTTAATGATATTGATATTATTTTTAGATTGATACAATGGTTAAATTATGGGGTGGGCTTATATAATAATGCGGTTGTCAAATTATGGGGTTTTGTTAGATAATTATGAATTTACTTAGTACTATTCCAGATTTATTATTTCCTACCTAAATATAAATTAGTGATAAAACTTAATGGTATTAATTTTACTTTTAGATTGTTTTAAGTATAGTTGATGTAGCATTCTTTGTTAGTTGCTAGCTAAAATATTATAATGATGAATTCATCTAATTTAAGGTCAACATTATTATTTTGCAAGTGATTCAACATTAGTAATGTCATCAATTTAGATACTGAATCCTATGCATAATAATATTATATTTTTATTGACTAATAAAAATTAATAACTAATTGAACGTTAATACAATTGTTCATCAACCATCCCTCTATATGTGTATATATGTATAATCTACAAGGATATTTCCTCACCAACTATTGCTTGCACACTCTAACCATTATATACATGTGCTTCTTACAACCCATTAGGGTTAACACCCTTCTTTCCTCCCCATTATAGTTTAAACTGTAAGGGAACAAAGGGATACAATATTGTTCCCACTCAATCACTCTCATTATTGCACATAATATATTTAGCAAACCATTGTATTATTTGCTAGATTGCCTTATGTCTAACTATATTCTCTACATCTACATATAGCTACTATACCCAATCATGCCATTCACATTCAAATATTTCCCTGCATAAAGTGTTTGTACACCACTCCCCTTTCATGGCATGTGCCACCTATCAGCTCATTGTTGCGTGTTACTACACAAAATTGTTAGTCGTAGATAGTAGGGATACCTTAAAATGCCCAGGTGATCATTATCTCATCGAACAGACTACCACACATCATGTCTCATGAGAAAATTATATGTTTTCTTTTTAAAGAAACACTTATAATTTATTCCTAAATTTGAAATGTCCTTAAGTCAATTTTACCCTAAATTGCCAATACACTCATAGCTTGAAGAAAGATATTTTTCTTATGATCCCAACTACAAAATTCTTAAAAGTGTTCAACCCAAAACCTAAATCAAAAGGTCATGATTTAATCTTGACTTCTAAGGAACCTTGGGTGACCAAGAATTGAGACACAACTATCAATGGCGGGGAATTGACCATAGGGATCTGATCAAAGCCCAAGTCATAGGGAAATTTCTATGCGATGTTTTTTACGTCTATTGTTTAGGTCATGCAAAAGCATATTGTTGGTGATGGAATGAGGTGTAGATATATGTGAGGGGGCATGAGAAAATATAGAAAGCCATTGAATTAAGTTGGAGGAAAAAATAAAAATAAAATTTTGATACAACGAAAAGGGCTAACGATTTCTACATATTCTACAATTTCAACCAACAAATCTTAGAAACTCCTTTTCTTGATTAATAACAAAGATCTACAAACCCTTTTGAAGAAAATCAAAGATCTTTATCCCATGGCTTCCAAAACACTTGAAAATCACTAGCAAAAACTAAACAAGATTTACCTCAAAATATGAAGAATAGTTATCGTAATGCATTAAAATTAATCTCTCTTCTTCCAGGTGAGAAGAAACTTAACAACATTTCCATTAAGAAGCCTCAAGTATGAAATGTTGCAAACACAATAATCCTCAAACCAGTTTGATGAAAAATAAATTTATCCAACATCCTCCCCAAATTCTACAAATAAAGTGACTTTTAACTCCAAAGACTTGTCACTTTCCATTTTCTTACTCTCTTCCTACTATTACTGAGTACCCCTTTTTTCTTGTTGGAACATTCTAATTTCTACTAGATATTGCATAACAATCTCTTGAAATATGACAATGTTTTGTTTTCTAGTAAAAAAAAGTGGACAACCCAAAATGTATGCTGATGTTCTCAAATCTTTCTAAAGCCTCACATGATCTCTAAACTCCTTCATTTTTTGGAAGCTTCTAACACTTCTATAAAAGAGGATCAATGTAAAAGCATTTGGAAATAAATACAAGTTGTTCTATGTAGCAACACATTGGGTAGATCTTTGTGTTTTATATTTGTGAGTGTTTAAACTCCATCCACCTCCAACAAATTGGTATCACAGCCGGTCGATGCAAAGTTGCAGAGGAGGCTGCCGATAATGATATATGAGATCACAATTATTGAAGAGGAAGCCACTTCCAATCAAAGCTTCGATTACAGAAGAGGAGAAGTAGCTATGAAGTGCATTCAACCTTGTTTCTCAGTATGCAACAAGGAAAGTATTAGGCATTGATTGCTCAAGTTTGAAGTAGCAAAAGGAAGAAGTACTACATGGACCTATTATATTTGTAACATCCATCCTCTTAATACACAAGTAAACTCAAGAATTTACTAGAAGGTAAATAAACTTAGTAAACATGAGAGAGATTTTTTTTTTTTTTTATCTTTTGTATAAGCACAAGAATAAAGTATAACTTTTCCAGATAAAATTGAAACTTGAATTCACATGTAATCATAACTAGAATCAAGATAATTCCTTACAATATTCATTTATATCACATAAGATACACTTAGCATAAAGAATAGTTTTACCTCATAGGTTTTGACTGTCGTAAGCCAAAACATGGAGTTCACTGCATTTGGAATGTTGATCTCTATCTTCACAAGCCTCAGAGAGTCTACTGCTATAGAGGGAGAGAATCATCCAAGTGCTTTTCCTCCAACCACAGACTCAAGTGGTCCCCCACGCACTTCCTAGCTAGAAGTGACCCGACCCTTCTCAAAGAGTATAGATATAAGGAACTACCAAGTTTCTCCATCTGAGTCCTAGGGATGTGTCCTACAAAACTCAATCGACCATACAACTCTAGATTCCTTCTAGCTAAGTAGGATCATTCTGATTGGTCATGCCATCTAGACACTCACCTCTGACTCATCTTGGAACTATCTCATCCTATAGATTACTTGCTTTATTTGGTACTCTAGACACAAACTAGTCTGTATAGAAAATCCATTCTAGCCAATCTAACTTAGAACTAATCCTTAATCTAGGATATTCAATCAATGTAAAGTCTTAAGGATTTCAACGTTTTAAAAGTCCCTTATTGCATCCTTGCAATATCTAGGGTTTATCACTTCCTGTCATTTTACTCTCAAGATTCAATACCCAACATCTTGATGCATTAAATCGAGTTTCAACATTATCGTAGAATCTCTTAAGGTATTATAAAGACTTATCGCCTTGTTCTATGGTTTATCAACCTTTCATTGTCAATCAATATACATACATATATACAATGTCATATTTGACATAAGTGTTACATATTTCCTATATCCTCCTTATTTCAATACTAGGGTTTATCTTCTCTAACCCAATACATGGAAATATTAAACATCCTTGTTCACCA
The DNA here is from genome assembly GCA_007258455.2 of Sequoia sempervirens. NCBI lineage: Eukaryota > Viridiplantae > Streptophyta > Pinopsida > Cupressales > Cupressaceae > Sequoia > Sequoia sempervirens. The sequence continues at coordinate 6,354 of VDFB02091509.1, read as the reverse complement.
AAGATAATAGCATTAACGAAGCAAAACATAAGAGCAATTACTTCTAGTCTTACCCAGACGACTTAGCATTTCTCAAATTCACATTTCATATAACATGAATAAGCATGATATCCAAGGAATATTCTCATTGATATATATATATATATATATATATATATCTTAATCAGCGGTGTTACTTCTCATGTAGTTAGTACTTTGACTAAGTTCAATCCTTCAACCTTAATAGGTTAGATTCGTAAGAGATAATAAATTGCTTCCAACTTCCTTGTCTACTCAATTTTATTCACATTCAAATAAGGATAGGGTATAAACTCATATGATTATCATCCTTTATATAAGTATGTCACATATACCTATAACAACAATATCAAGTACAATAGACATGTAGGTTGAGTTTCGGTCTCCCAACATCCCCTTCTCAAAGTTGGTTATGACAATGATACCAAGTATTGGAATAACAAAATTCCTTTGTACACATAGCTCTAAAATAAGTTCAATATAGGCTACAAGATCAACATCAATACATTGTCAAGATCTCTCTTTCTCTTGAGAACCATGACATAAGCAACCAATGCTATCAAAGGATATCTAGGGTTCCACATTCATGGGTCACCCATTTCCTTAACATGTAATACAAAATTGACAAGAGGAATTCTATTTCCCACAAAGAAATCTTTTTCTATGTTGCAATATCCTTACTTCAATATCATGATGATATTTTATAATCCAAAAAGTCCCTTGAGAGAAATAGAAAGATTTCATCTATAGAGCTATCCTGGTCTTTAACATAGACTAAAGGATCTAATCCATTTTTCTTAGTTACCCATTACTATCTTAAAATCCAATTTCAATAATATATGACAATACAACATAAGTATAATGCACTCTGTTTTCTCCAAACCTCTTAGGTGCTATATAATTCCTCATCACTCTAGGAATGTGAATTAGTTATACAATAACCATTCTTTGACTGGCGTCAATCGAATAATCCTAGAAGTTCTATTCACATATCAATAATTACAATCTTATTGATAATCCAATGTTCACTATCTTCATCTTAAATGATTTATGAACTCATACAAGTGTTTCATCGATACCCTAAATAATCTAAAACATAGTTGTTAAATTCTTTAAGTGTTATCATATCTCCAATCTTGGATATTCCAAAAGAGATCAATATCTCTTTATTACTCTCGGTGAATGGGTTTCTAGCACAAGCTTGTCAATGTATCCATTCCTTATTATCATGTTTGGAAAGCAGAGCAATCTAAATATATTTATTATTGCATAGGTACTCCAATGACAGATTCATCTCTGGTTATTGTTAACCACACTAGATATAAATTGGAACGACATAATGAATTTAAATGTTAGTGTCGAATAGACTTTAAAGCTCAAGATGTATATCAGTATACATGAGGACACTCAACTTTACATTTATTCAAGACGTTACACTTGTCTTAGAGACTTCATATCTCTTAGGAATTTCCATTTTGAAAGGAATCTTAAGCTACAGGAGTTTATGGCGAACACACAGGGTAATAAGGTCAATTCATACCTGAGCAATTCTCCCAAATATACTCAGATGTTACACTTTGTTGGCTCCTCTAGTCTGTGATGGCCTTCTTGTGATATGAGACAACATTAAGTGTCTTTCCCATTAGGCCCGAGCTTCCTCCCTCAGTACGCACCCACCCATTTGAATCATCTTTTTTTTGTTTAGGGACTCCCTCCATGCATGATATGTACAAAAATGTATATCTTCTTGATGCTTTTGAAAACTACCAAGCAAATAACCTCCCCCTCATGTAAAGAAACTTTTGCCGCCTTTCTAGCATCTCCTCTTCCTACACTAAAAATGGGAGCTCAAAGAATGTGGTCCCCTCCCTTGTGTCCATTGCAAGATATTTCCCCAAATGCCTCCTGCCTGCACATCTGTATAACCATTTATTGATCTCATGCCAATAGTTTTTCCCTCTTTTCTTTTTAAAGATAACTAAAGGCCACTACTAGAGGTCTACAAAAACACTCCCCCACGCATGGGTGACTCAGCGGGAGATAACAACCCATCGATGATCATACCATCATAGGTACGAGTTGATAATTATGGAGATTTCACAGAAAAATCAATGTTATTCTTCCTAGCATGGATATTATTTTGTTTTCAAAACCTTTAGTCGAAAGGTAAATAACCTTTTTCATAAATCCCAACGATCGTTTACTATCATCGTCTACATCACAAAGAGTCAATTCTTAATTACCGTTTTCTTTTATTGGAACTATTTTACTAAGCCCGATATCTCCACCATGCCGCGGATACATAGGAAAGGTCTTTTCCTTAAAATGAGTTTAGCTCGCAACCAAGGAGTGGAGTAGTTGATTCTTTTTACCACTCTCCCATAGTCCTCCATTTTCTCCTATTAGGTATGAAATATTCTTATAGATCATGTTAAACATGTAATTAAATACATATGTCAATAAAATATCGCGTAAACAATGCATACTATTGTCATTATACATTATTCGACAAGATGTGTGAATGGGGTTGAGGTACTCTCCCCCTCACAATTTTGTGGAACATCAAAATCAAACATATAAATAGGTTAATATATTGGTATTTTGACCAAGCAATACCAAAACTATAGCTAAACCACTAGCATATATGTATATATATATATACTCTCTTTCAAGTATATCCATTCAAACACATGAGAACTAATGACTATTGATTAATCCTTATCGACAATCAAACTTTCCTTAACATAAATCAACAATTGTTGAATTGAAATATTGACTTACACCCAAAGGTTGAGTACCACCTACTTGACTCAACTAGGTTTGCTAATTATCACCAACACCAGACATAAGATGGTGACAACCTATTATATTCCTTGTATCTATATTCTTCTCTCCAATGATTCTCTCCCTCCCTTTCTCAAAGGCGGAAACCTGATTCCTGAATGCAACTTTCCATCACCAACTAAAGATTAGTGTATTAATAATCATTTCATAATCCTCATGAAGTCATCACATCTTGACAACTTTTAAACACATGACAATTTTAGTGAAATACACGTAACTTAAGATACATTGATTTTTCCAGACATTTTTCCTAAACATCTAATCATTGAATCATGCGTAATCTTCTACTAATTACTTCAAAAGTAAAAAGTAAAAGAGAGTTAAAGTTAGGGATGTAACAATATTGTTTAGTTGCATATACTGCAATTATGTTTATGAGCCAGTGTCAAATTCTTATAGCTAAAATAATATTATATTTGTTGCACTAAGATGCTTGTTGATGATAGAGAGCAAAGTAATTAGAGTTTTTCATTATAAAAGGATCAAAAAATACCAATAAAAGTGGCTTGTTTCATAGATTTGTTCAGAGGCCATTGTTTTGATAGTAGAAAAGCCACAAGAAGAATTTTCCATTGAAAAAGGAGCTATAGTTCACCAAATAGAAATTGCAATGAATGGCCAAAGGAAAGGGAAAAAAAGTGAAGGGTTTCAAGGAATCTATGCAGATCTAAAGTTATAGCCCAAATTTTACTATTGCTTTTATTTTGAAGGTTTGAACTGATTATTGCAAACTGTATGTAATTAGAAAATCAAAATATAAAGAAGCCAAAATTATTTAAGGGGTGAAGGAACATATATTTGTGAGAGGAAAGTAAATCAACATCAAGTGTATAAGGAAAAGTTTAAATTAATTTTGTTGATTGGAATAGTAGGTAAAAGAGTGAAAAAAGAGAAAGGGGTTTTGGAGGAAGAACTCAAAGAACTTAAGAAAATTAATCATCAAGTTTCAATAGAAAAGAATGTACAATTAATAAGAATTTATGATCTTGAAATTAAATTGGATAAAATTAAAATAAAATATGAAGCATTACAAGAAATATTGAAGTTATTTGATGAGATGAAAGAAAAGATTAAGAAATTACAAGAGGAAATTTATTTTCAGAAGAATGAAATATTAAAATTGAAAGAAGAGAATAAATGTTTGAAATCAAAACCATTTGTGTATAATATCGTATGTGGTACTAAAGAATTGTGTTCTATTAATCAATCAAGTAGTTTATGTGCTGATTCATGTGATACTAAATACTTGCATAGTTAAGTTGATGAATCAATTGGTTTATGTGATGTTGCTGAAGTTATTTATGATAAAAAATACAAAGATAAAAATGATGAATCTATTAATTGTGCTTTTTGTAATGAAAAGAATATTGGTTTGAAAATTATGAAAAGAATGGCATATAAAGGACAAGGACTAGAAAAGTATGGGCATGGAATGAAAGAGCCAATAGAACCAGTTATGAGGCTAAAATTTGAAGGTCTTGGATATATTGCAGGTAAAGGAAATGACACAAGTACAAACAAATTGGTTCAAGAAAAGAAATATGTGCATTGTTCACATTGTAATAGTAAAGGTCATATAAAAGATAATTGTTGGGATTTACATCCATGTAGAATTTATGGTTTGAAAAATATTCTAAAAACACTTGTTGGAATAGAGATTAGGAAAATGAGTCTATGATAGGATGTATGAAAATGAAGTGTGGTTGGAGTTTTGGATCAAATTGGAAAAAGTTCACAGGGGTGTTTAAAAGGTTATTCAAGTACAAATGTTCATATAAAGGAAGGTTTAAAGACTTGAGATGTCATGGTCTTGTAAGATTTCAAGAAAAATAGAAAGCTACAAAAAATATAGAGATTTCCAATTTGAATTTTTGATAATCAAGGTTTGAATGACTACTACAGTAGTGGGATGAGTTGGTAAAGAGTTGTGAAGAGATCCACAAATCTTAAAGATAGCTTTAATGTACGATTGACTAAGTCTATAGACTTGAAAGACAAAAATTGGGAATTATAAATATTGATGTAACAAGCAGTGGAAATTAGGGGGGAGTGTTGGAACATTCTAATTTCTACTGGATATTGCATTATAGTCTCTCTTGAAATATGAAAATGTATTGTCTACTAGTCAAAAAAAGTGGACAAAGCAAAATGTATGCTAATGTTCTTGAATCTTCCTAAAGCCTCCTGTGATCTCTAATCTCCTTCATTTTCTGGAAGCTTCTAACACCTCTATAAAAGAGGATTAATGTAAAAGAATTTGGCAATAAATACAAGTTGTTTTGTGCAACAACACATTGGGAAAATCTCTGTGTTTTATATTTGTGCATGTTTAAGCTTTATCCACCTCCAACATTTCTGTCACCCACTTTTTTCTTTGGTTGCTATGATGGGTATTGTCATCAACCCCACCCTACAATGCTACACATTTTTTAAAGATAATACGACATGTTAGGCTCGGGCCTGCAATGTCTATTTTGGTATCGATCACTAGTCATCTTCTCCACCCAATCTCTTCTGCAAGGGAAAAATGCCACAAGGTGTATTAGTGGTAAAATCACTATTGATATTTTGATTGCCTTATTGTCCCATCCTTCATTTTGAACAATATCGTTAGATTTCAAAATGTTTGTAGAAAATGCAGGCAGTAAGTCTCTTGGTAGCCATATTTGGTAGGAAATCTAAAAGATTAGCAAAAGAAGAATGCAATTGAAACACTTGACGATGGATTTTTGGATTTCAAAACATAGGGACATAAACAAACATAGGAAACATAGGAAGCACAAAACATAAAATTATTTTACACACAAACACACACAGCCTCAACTCTTTATTTTCTAATAATTGAATTCTTACATATGACCTCTCTATATAGAGATTTTGCATTACCAATACTAAATATAGTTCATGCATGCATGCAATGAACTAAAATAGCTTGTCTAAAAATAAGACTATGATGACTGTTACAATCAATATGCAATTACATGTAGTTACACACAGTTATTAAAAATAAATGTTTACTAATAACTTTGCATGGAATATTTAGTGAATGGCATGGAAATGAGGCTTGAGCATCATTTTCTAATATTCTCCCCTTTGATGCTGAGACTCACAATACAATGTTGAAGATTTGTAATCTGAACCTGAGCAACTCAGTGTGTAGATAGACTCTCTTAGATCACAAGTTTTTCCCTTTCTTTCTATAACATAAAGATTTCTCACTGTCTCTCAAATCATATGACACATTATTGCTTTTAACATGCCAAAATTTAGATTTATAAAAAAAATTGAATATTTTTGTAACTTTTTTCCAACTGGATCCATCAATCCATCCATAATTAACCTTCATACAATCTTTCTCAGATTTTCCATTCCACTCTCTGTTCCAATCTTTCTCAAATTTTCCACTCCACTCTCTATTCCAACATGATTTTTTGGAATGATTCTTCAACCCACAAATTGTACAAGGATGAAGATTCCATCATTTCTATTTTT
>VDFB02091508.1:0-18934 GCA_007258455.2 Sequoia sempervirens | reverse complement strand
GTCTTCATTCATTCCTCTCCATCATGGGATGGTGCCGACCTAATTTGAATTTGCATGTTTGAGGTGCATAGACAACCTTGTGAATTATTTTCAAGGTTGAGGATGGTATATATGAATGATGAGTTGATGGAGGATGTATGAGTAATGTGTGTGATGCAAAGTGTTGATATGTGAAGTGCAAAAGTACAAAATGTGGAGTGAGCTTTAATGCCTGAGGCTACTGGAAGTAGTGAGCATAAGGTTTCTACATTCTATAGAGAGAGTGTGAATGTTTTCGTGAAGAAGTGGTGGAAATTTTCTGTTGCTCTAAGATGGATTTCTCATTGCAATAATATTATTTCTTCTTTATAATTTGGTAGTGAGTCCTTGGAAATGATCCCTTCTTTTCTCTTTGGGTAGTGATCCCTCTAGTAGTGAGCCTATTGTATTTGATGTTATAATTACTTTATATTGTGAGCTAATCCTCACTATGGTTTTCCGTTCTTGTGTTTTCCACGTAAATCTAGTGTTCTCATGTGTTTGGATGTGTTTGAATTATTGTTTTTCATGTTTACATTCTGATAATTCATGATAAGGGTTTAATGGTTGTTGACGGTCTAAGGAATAATGTAGATCTGAATGTTAATGAGTTTTTTTTATGTTTTAATGTGCAACTAATACACCCCCATCCTCTCAATTGTCTTGTGCATTAGAAAATTGGTACCATAGCAAGGTTCCTTAGAAGAAAGCTTAACCACTTGAGGTAGATCTGGTATGGTGCACAAGAAGGAGGCTCCTTTGTTTGATGGATCTGATCATGCATTCTAGAAGACCAAGATGGAAGGTTTCCATATTTCTTTAGGGTTTGGAGTTTGGAAATCTGTTGAAACTAGATATATAATGCCTACAAATGATCTGAATACTAATGGTGAAATTAAGGGATATAATAACAATGGAAAAGAAAGGTATGCTCTTTTCAGTGTGAAAGTTATGAGTCTTAAAACTACTAGTGAAATATGGAAAAAGTTGGAAAGTATCTATGAAGGAGATGATAAGGTCAAGCAAGAAAAGATGCAAAATCTAAAGATCAAGTTTGAAAACCTAAGGATGACAAAAGATGAAGATATTACAAGCTACATGCATAGATTGGATGAAGTTTTCAATTCCATCAGAGGTCTTGGTGGAAATATAGAAGAAGATGAGGTGGTAAAGAAGGTACTAAAAACTCTTACTAAATCCTATAATCATAAGGTTTCTTCTATTGAAGAAGTTCAACTTTTGAATAATTATTCTAGAGATAAGTTGTTTTCTACATTAACTACTTTTGAATTAAGAGAGTTTGGTCCAACTAATGTAAAAAGGGAGACTACTTTTAAAGTTGGAAAAGTAGAGAAAAATGAGGAATTAGAACAAGATGATGTTGATAATGTAGAAGAAAATTTTGTCAGAAGATTGAAAAAGGACACTAAAAAATACAAAGGTAAGTTACATTTCTAATGCTTTAACTGTGGAAAGATTGGTCATTATGCTTCAAGATGTCTTGTCCAATCTTCAAAAGATAGACCTAAGGAGAATAAAGGAAAATCAATTAAGAGAATTTATTATGTTAAAGAAGATGCCAATATATCTGTTGATGAATCTGATTATCTAGATGATGAAGATGATAAATCATTGTTCATGGTTCTAAATATTGGAACTAATTCTACTAAATCTGAGAGATGTAGGAAGGAAAGTGCTCAAGAAGTAGGTCATAACATTAGAGGAGCAATCGTGACTTCTTTTCATTCTAAAGACAAGCAATTAACCGATCATTACAATGGGTGCTAAAAATCACATAAAAAGTCATAAGATGTTTGTTAAGCTTGGAGAAGCTTGAAGGCGGTTTAGTTAAGTTTGGTGATGATACATCTACTAAGATATGTGGAAAAGGTTCAATCAATTTTGATGGAAAGCATAATACGATGAATTTCTTTATGTTAAGGTCTACAAAAAACTTTGGTGTAGGAAAAAATGTGTAGCAAAGGATATAATCTTGTGTTTTAGGACAATGGTCAAGTGATCCCTAAAGTTATTTCCTATCTTGATTTAAAGAATATGACTAATGTTGTCTCTATGGAAGAAGTTAAAAAGGTTGTATTGTCCTTTGGTGCTTTTAAAGCCCCTGGCCTGGATGGGTTTCCTCCTGCTTTTTTCCAAACCTATTGGGATATTGTCAAAAATGACCTTGCTACTAGAGATTTCTTTAGGTTAGGAAAGCTCCTTAACCAATTGAATGCCACCTTTATAGCCCTTTTCCCAAAAAAATTTGATGCCTCTGCTATAAAGGATTATAGACCTATAAGTCTCTACAATCCAGTCTATAAAATTTTCTCACAAATCCTAATGTTAAGGCTCAAACTGATGCTTAGTAAAATGATTTCCCTAAAACAGAAAGGCTTTGTCTAGGGTAGAAATATCCTTGATGTAATCTCCACCCATGAAATTATCCACTCAATGGACCATTCAAAGAAGCAAGGGATGGCCTTTAAAATTGATATATCCAAGGCCTATGATAAAGTCTGGTGGCCATTTCTCTTTTTTGTTCTCAGGAAGTTTGGGATAGAAAGAAGATTCCTTAAGATGATCTCTACTTGTGTTACCTCCCCTTTGTGCCCTGTCCTAGTAAATGGTGTCCCCCAAGGATTTTTCTCTTATGGTCATGGTCTCAGGCAAGGTGATCCTCTCTCTCTCCTGACCTCTTCATATTTTTTGTTGAATTCCTTAGAAGGAACATCCAAAAACTAGACTCTAAATCTCCAAAAGGTGTTAAAGCTACTTCCTCCTTATGCCTGACTCCCACCAACAATTTTTTGATGATACTCTTATGTTTGGGGAAGCCTCAGTGGAGGAAGTCGGGCTTTGGAAATAGGTTCTTAATGACTATGTTGTTGTTTCTGGCTACTTTATCAACTATGAAAAAAGCAAGATATACTTCTTTAATATTGACTAAATGATTAAGGACAGAGTGGTGAAATTTTTGAGTTGTCAGGAAGCTACCTTACCTAAAGAGTACCTTAGGCTACCTTTGATTTCCAAGAAGTTGTAAAATAATTATTGGAATCAGCTGATTGAGAGAGTTCAAAAAAATTGGCAGGATGGAAGGGGAAGCTACTTAGCTTGGCTGGGAAGATCCAACTGTTGAAAGCCTCCCTACAAAATATTTCTATTTTCTAGTTATCCCTCTTCAAAATTTCTTCCTTTATAGGGGAAAAAATTGAATAGATTTAGAGAAGATTCTTGTGGTCTGGAACTGAGGAAAAAAATACTATCTTTGGTCAGTTGGGAAAAAGTGTGCACTCCCAAAAGGGCAGGTGGTTTGGGGATAAGGAGAATATCCTTGTTAAATAAATCCCTAACTTCAAATATTGGATGGAATCTCCTTGAAGGCTCTAAAGACTAGGTGAATATTTTCCAAGCAAAGTACTTAAAGAACATGAATCCTAGTTGTTTCCTCTCTATGTCTGACCTACCTAGTGGTTCTGCTTTATGGGATCATCTTGTAAAAATTAAAAAAAAATGTTGAAATAGGAGGTTAGAAATAGAATTGGAAATGGGAAAAATACTGACTTTTGGAAGGACCCATGGATTGATACTTCTACCTTGTCTTCAATTATTGAATTGAATCCCCTCAAACAAAGCCTAACCAAAATCTATGGAAAAATGGTTTCAGACTATGTTAACTGGGAGTTGGATGAACCTAACTAGAAGGAGCTCAAAATGATTTTAAGAAGGGATAATCTAAGAGGTTAGAGACTAATCAATTGGGATCCGATCCTGATAAGAATTCATAATATAATTGGGGAGGCTAAGTGGTTTGAGAGAGAAAAGGAAGATGAATGGCTATGGAAATGTAGCTCTTTCGGGTTGTTTCACAGTAAAACAGGCATATGAAGAATTGGTTAAGCCAATGGTGGACATTAGAGATCATCTTTGGGATAAGGTGTGATTAAAGAACTTAGTTCCTAAAATTAATTATTTTTGGTGGGCTACTTCACATGGAAAAATTCTCACTGTTGACAACCTAGTCAAAAGGGGATTCCAGTTGGTTAACAAATGCTCCTTTTGTAAGCAAGAGGAGTCAATAATGCACATATTCTTTCACTATGAGTTCTTTAGAGAGATTTGGTTATTATTCTTGTCATTGATGTCCACTGATTGGGTTTTTTCTCACTCAATGAAGTTGTTTATTGAAAGCTGGTCAAATTGTCCCTTTTCCCATAATGTAATTGTTGATCTTTGGAACCAAGTTCCCCCCTTTTTGACCTGGGGAATATGGAAGGAAAGGAATAATAGGATTTTCAGGGAGGTGGAGAGAAGCAGTCATGATATTTGCATGGGTATCAAACACACAGATTAAGGAAATTTTGGAAGTAGGAAGATACAACTTCTCCAAAGTCTGGCCTAGCTACAAAGAGCTAAGGATAAAGAAGATTTGGGGTATAAGTAAGGATCTTACTAACCTCAACCGGAACAAGATACTAAATAAAATGTCAACAATGTGGACCCCTCCTCAAAAAGATTGGATAAAGTGCAACTTTGATGGATGCTCCAAAGGCAACCTGAGAATAGTAGGGGCAGGGAGTTTGCTAAGAAACCGCAAAGGGGAGTGTATAGATATCTTCGGTATTAATTTGGGTGTTTGTTCCAATAACAAAGTAGAGGGTATGGTTGCATTAGGATGCTTCAAGATCCTTAAGGAACATGGTTTTAAAATTTTATTCTAGAAGGAGACTCTAAGCTTATTATGGATATTCTAAATGGAGTGGCTACACCACCCTAGGAGCTAAAAAATACAATTGACAAGTGTCTAGTCTTGAAGAGTTATTTCACCAATTGCATGGTGCAACATGTTTACAGAGAAGGAAATAAATCTACTAATTGCACTACCAACGAGGCGCTTAGGTGTATGGGGTGGACCCATTGGATATAAAATAATATGCCTAAGTCTTTAAGATATATTATTTTAAATGAAAATATGAATATGATTACAATCTACAAAGATGAAGAGTTGATGATGTGTAGAAAGCATGGGAGACATTACGTTTTTAAATGCTTGCAGATTATTGATGTTATTGGGAGTATGGTGGTGTATTTGATGAGCTCATTAGGAGGTAAATATAATCTTTTATTCCTTCCTGAGGGGATTGAGGATCACATGGAGAATTTAAATTTGAGAAGGGATGTCACTTCTAATTGTGTCGATAAGCCTAATGTCATCCCTCCCTTTATTTCTAAAGATTTGCAAGGTTGTAAATTTAATGTGAATTTTAATACTTGCAAAATAAATGATGAGATTGTGGTATTGGGAATTGTGCCATCAAATTCCTCTAAAAGAAACTTATGGATTCCTCATTTTTTATGGGCTTTTTTTGTCACATTGAGAAAGAGTTTTTCCTATAACATGGGTAGAGAGTTGAAGAAGAGGAAGGTTATGAGGAATTGCTCACAATAGGAAATTTTTTTGTAGAGTATCCAAATGGGAGGTCTGAGGAAGCGTACCGAGCCTCCTAACTACTAGGATCTTAAGTAGAATGTGGACTTGTGGGGGTTATTCAAAAATGCTAGTATGGTGACTTTCTTTGAAACATTGAAGGGGCTACAATGAGAATTTAACTACCAAGTTCACCAATTCATGGAGGAAAGGAAGTGTTACTATTGGAGCAGTCAAGTTTGAGGTGGAGATGAGTTTCATAGTAGAAGCAACTATATTACAAAACCAAGATTTAAAGGTTTCTAAGAAGAGTGGAGCCAACTACCAAAAGTTCGTGGATAGATTTTTGCATGAAGGGGAGAATTTGAAATATTTCCAAAATGGGTATGCTAGGTTAGAGCTCTCACCTCCCTATGCTCTAGTTAGTTTATTTTCCATGAGCTATTTTACTTTGGAGGGTTGATACATTTTTGTTCATGCATACCATTTCGCTTTGTTAAACCACATTAGGCATGGTGAGAAAATTAACCTTCTCTTCTACTTATTATCATCTCTACAAATTAATATTGAGAAGGGTACTAGCCCTCCCCTGCATCAAGGATTGATGTTATCCCTATATAAGCATGCTCTGGTGCTTAACCCTCATGGTAACCCTTTGGCAGCTAGAATTGATAATCCTAACCACTATGATGCAAAATGAGGAACCCTTTGTGGATGAAATTCCTGCTGAGATACCTAAACCCCACTCACCTCCCATCGTTGGTGCTAGGACGGTGTTAATTCCTACAAAGATCCCTTCCCTTGCTACAAATTTTTTAAACCCCTCAACCCCTATGTCTAAAATTTTTTTTGGAAAAGGTGTCTTGGAGACTGAGCTTGTGAAGGCTACGTAGGAGAAGGGAAAACATTCTCCTCTTCTCCTCAACTTACCCAAGGCGAAGAAGATTAAAAAAGACTCTAATCCTGACAAAGAAGTCATAACTATTAGTGAAGAAGGTTTGCAAAATGAGGAGACAAAAGAGAATATGTAGGGGAAAGGTAGTGGGGGAAGTGGTGGTCGGAGGTCAGCTCGCCTAGCCAAAGCTGCTTCTAAGGCCAAAAAAGGAAAACAAAAAGTTAGTGTGTATGAAGAGGAAGACTTATGGATTGAAGATTTTGAAGCCCAAGTAGATGAAGATTCTGAAGAGATGGACTTTGAGGATTCCACATATGATATGGGGGAAGAGGATTCAGAAGATGAAAAGGATGAAGAAGAGGAGGAGCAAATAGAGATAGAAAAGGATCAAAAGAATGATAACTTGACTGTTCAGGATGATGGAAATATGGGAAATGTGACTATTATTGATGACTCTAGTATTAATTTTTTGAAGAGTAGACTAACTTATGTGTAGGTTTAGATGGATGATATGGAGAAATCCTTGATTACGCTGATGAGGGTGACTAATAGGTTGATGCGGTGGGCGATGATGGGAACAATTTTTGGACAGACTAAAATAATTAGGAAGCTAAAAAAACTAGGGAAGTCTGATGAATTAAAGGTGTTGAATTCAAAGGAACCTAACTAGAAAGAATACATCTCCCTCATTGGTGAATATGGGGACTTATTGAAAAAATCCAAGTAATGGCTTTTTATGCTATTGTTTAAATGTCTTATATCCTCTTTTTTCCTTTTTGCTTCATTATCTTGGACTGCTATTTTATAATAGCCTAGTTATGGTTTAGGACTACTTGGTATTTGGTGGACTTGATTAATGGTTTGTGTAGATTTAAGAAAACTAGCAGAAACTTCTTGTTTTTGATTAATTCTAGATGGTCTAAGGTTATGGTGTTGATTTATGGCTTGCATGCCACACTAGATGTTATTTTATGATGTTGGTTGGTGGTGCTTTTTCCCACCTTGTTTTGGTTCCTTCTTTGGTTTTTTGGTTGTAACCATGGGATCAAGGCCCTTTCCTTGCTTATCTTATCAAAAACTATTATTTATTTTGATCAATAATTTCCTTATATATGATACTTATTGACACTTATGCTCACTTTTTTCTTTATTATTAACATTAATTATTATTATAACTCCACCTTTTCCTCTATACCCCATCATTCTTACTATTCCATGTCATTTGTGGGTAAGTAATCCTCACATAGGGGGATGATTGTCATGCTTGGATTGATTCACCTATACATGAGTAGTTAATATTTGTAATTGGATATTTATTATAATTCAACTTTCTAATCTTGCACCTCATATTAATCCTAAAAAGTATCACACATGTGTAAGACTATTACCCCTATGACTCAAATTGGACCATAATTTTTTAGAATTTGTGACCATTTTCAGTTCAATTGTTGGAAAATTTTGAACACTCTTGAAACAAGCCACGTAAATCAAGCTAATAACAATATACAATAATAGAGCAATAAAAACATAAGAGGATGAATGTAAAAAGTTGTAGGCTACATTACAACATAATGGGAGGATAAATTTCTTTCTAGGAACCTATAGATCATATGGTCATCTTGAATAAACAAGAAATTCTACTTATAATCTAGTAGGTTGGTTGGTTGGATTATTTCCAAAGGATAGATAGCTAAAATGAGGATTTCATCTATAAAATTACAAAAACATTGGATAATAATGAAGAAAATATAAAAAGGTTAAGAGTGAGTGATTCTAAAGAAGATATTATAGAGGTTTTGAGATTACTTGTAGCTTGTGAGCCTTATCAACAAAGACCCAATTCAACTACAACAAACAAGGAATTTTTATAACTAGGAGAACAAGATGATTATTGATGTAGGAGGATCCAACTACATGGTTAATCCTGCACACCAAAAAAAAAAAAAATTGCTCTTTTTAATTTTGGCTTTATTATGTCTTACAAGCATGAATTTCATTTTGTTTCAAACTCCTTGAAATTGAAGTCATCTAGGTTAAATTTGAATTTGATTTTTTGAAGGTGTGGTTGCTAAAATTATATTTCTTTTAAAATTGGGAGTTAAAAGAACCTCCACACCTAGGCATGTGGAGACCAATTTTAGCATATGTAACTCCTCATGGAATGACAAAAATCTAAAATAAAAGAGTAATGGGGATCTAAGCACCTAGGATGGGTGTGGATGGAGCTAATTTATAAGAAAAAAAATCAAGTGAACTGGAGAGGAGAGGAAAAGGAAACACTTATGAAGGTAAAGGGAATTAATTGTAACTAAGAAGTGCAAGAAAAGGCCAAGCCCAACAAAGGAGAGGAGTTGATCAGGAGGAAATAGAGAAAAACACAAGTTTTTGTAAGAGAATTGTCTATGAGTCAAGTGGGAAATACCCAAGATTGAAATAGGAGGGATTGGAGATGGTTTTACTATTGTTGTAGTTGATTGGAGGTGTCTTATTGCAGATTTTTGGTGTTAGAGGATATAAATATGCATGTAGATGGTTTCTTGTGCATTGTTTAGCTCAATAATGTGCTATTGTAAGCCTGTGGAGAATTTGATCAATAAAATCAGCATGTTGTAATGAATTTATTGTCATTTCCTATGCTAGATAACTTAGATTGAGTTCTCCAATACTTAATTTTATCATTAACAAGCCTATTTTCTTGTTGATTGAGTGAGGGAGTTTCAATAACCAACAATCTAATAAGATTCTTGGTTATTGATTTTCATCAATTATTCTTCCCAAGGAACCAATTTGTTTTCATTATCGATCTTTGGGGATGAAGTGGATACTCGCATTCTTAGTTATATCACCTATAAAGGTAGGAAATCCCTACTATATATTATAAATTAAAATTTTTGAGTCGTCTTTAGCATACTAGACTAGTAAATGTTTCAAAATTATTGTTTAATTTATTGAAGAGAATGGCCACAAAAAATTAGAAGGGTAGACCAAGTGCTTTGTCTCATCTTTGTTTAATTCAATTAATTTTAGAGAAAATTCTCCATAAATAATCTTTAGAGGTATTATGGGAAGAATTTCTTGATTTGGATGATATTAGGAATCATCCAAATGTGGGACCTCGTGATAGGATGCTAAGGGTTAAAAAAACACAAACTCTACATAGGAAGATGTCAAAAGGAGAATATTAACACTACAAGAAAACTCAAATGAAGAAGAATAAAATGTAGAAGGGAGACCTAAAATCATATACTTAAAGCACACAACATATTATTTCACACATGTAGCCATAGGATCAAAATATGCATCATCATCTTGTATCTATGTAACCCCACCAAAGGTACATGTATTTCCCTTTCCTATACATGTAGCATATTCTCCTAAACCTACACCTATAGATATACTTGTAGGTACCCCTTCCTCTACTAAATCATCCAAGAATAAATAAGAGGTCAACCCAAATCTAAAACAAAGCCAACCCAGGTGTTCACACACCTTCAAGAGAAGGGGTTGACACCAAGCCCATCCAAACCAACCTAAAAGTGGATACCATTGAGAGATAAATATAATATTAATGAGAATAAACTTTTATTCATAAAAAAATTAAGGATTCTAACACCTGTATTATTTTTTATTTTAATATAGATAAGGATTCCATTTCTAGTGAACTTGCAAATCTAGTATATGAGGATGAATTATCCCTTAGATTAGTAAGGGGGAAAGGAGAGTTTTTGGCTAACTTAAATAAAATTAAGTAGTTATAAGAATTACTTAAGATGTGTCAAATATCAAGAGTGAGCTATAAAATTCAACACAAATGGTAGTAGAGGAGATATAACAAGAACAAGTGGTGTCTCAATAAGATGTAGCCATGAACACCCTTCATATGAACCAACTTTCAACACCTACTATAGGTACCATGAACAATTTTTTTCCAAATATTAATCAGTTTTATGCTATTAAGAAATTAGAGACAATAGGCACATATATTGATGGACCAACCCTCAATATGTTATTATGGAAGAGGGATGAGGCCATTAGGGTAATGGAAAAGATATGGGAAAAGGGAAAAAAATTATAGAGGTTTTTTTAGGGAACACAAAATAAAGATAATAAAATAAATAAGTTAAAAGAGAAATTTAAAAAATTGGTACGATTAATTATAAAAAATTATAAGATGCCTCTTCGATGCTAGGGTGTATGCCATTTTTCTAAATGAACAATTTCTAGATTACTATGACATAACTTACAAAATATATACACCTTGATCAGTTTTTGAGGTTTATTAAAAATCCACTGCTATATTTCAAAGCCAATTATATGAATTATATCTCCAAGATTTAGTAGTCCAATACAATTGAAAATGGAACCCCCTTCTATATGTAGTTTATTTCGATTATAAGGCATTGAGCTCTTCCATAAAAAATAAGAAGATATGAGGATAGAAAATACAAAGATACATAGAAAGAGAAAAAGCCATTCTCTTAATAATTTGTCCTGAGGCCAAGGATCCAAATATAGTTTTAGATGAATGGATGTATGTCTTATGGAAGTTCTTGTAGTGGAAAATAAAATTATGATTACTCTATGTTTACTAATTTAACTATAGAAATTGGGAAGGAATGTCTTTCTTTTAGCATGGAAAGATGTTAGGACATCACTCCAAAACCAAATAGAAATGGATCTCTTTTAGTATATAATCATCACGTAGAAATTAACAAGGAACCCAAATATATCAAATTGGTTAAGGAACATGGCTTCACTTTCCTTTAACATACATTTCAACCACATCTCTTTTTGATTCTCTATTCCTCATTGGCATGGAAATAGGATCTTTAATGCTACATACAAAAAATTTAGATGGGAGAGAATAGATGGAAAAAAAGGGTTTTATTTGAAGAAACACAAAGGATCAATTAAACCATTTGATTTTAAGCTCATTTTCTTGATGTACAAACAAAGACCTTAGTTTAGTTTCTTGAGGGTAAGCAACATACTTAGTTGGGAGGTGTGATGATCTCAATAATTGCCTTTATTTACTACCTATTTTTTATATCTCCAAAGACATTTTTACTTATTAATCAAGACATTTTAATTAATATTTACATATAAGCATTATTTTAATTGAATATTCATGTGTGAAAGTAGTTAATTTCGAGATAACATATAATTTTATCTTAGTTGAGATTATTATCATATTCATGAGAAATTAAATAATAGCTAAAAGGACTTTTGTAGAAATTAACTAATACCTATATCCAAGACTATAATATACTTATAATTGTGTATCCATGACAACATATTGCTTACAACCAAAGATAAATCACACTAATAGAAAGAAAGAATACCTAAATATGTGGTAGGATTCCAATTCTCTATAATGAGATAGAGTTGCAGAAAATTAACAACTCATCTTTATTTCTCTCAATGAACTTCTCATGCACATGATAGAATTTCTTAATAGAAATGTTCCTTCTTCTCATGATAAGCTTAGTTTCCAAGATTTATTATTATTACTAAAATAAAATTCCCTCCTAAGTGATTGGGAGTGATTTGACAAATGTAATGTCAACTATAGAGGAACAATAAATATATAGAAGTAGAAGTAGATATTTAATATGTTTGATATAATAACATATAGGTCAATATATTTCATATGCATGTGATATTTTTTTAGGTAATCTAAGCTCGATTTTCTATCATATGATTCTTTTTTTATATTTTAGTGTTATTACCATTATAAAATATTGATTTATTAGATAGCAATACATCTAAGGAGGAGAGAAAGGTGTAGTTTATCTAAGTAAGGGCCATCTTGAGGTTGATTACAACTAAGTCTCTATCTTGTTTATTATATATTTTTATATTTATAATTATATATGTTTATTTTAGTAAATAAGTTAATTGTGTTAATGGAAAACATCTATTATGTGATTTTTAATTTATGTTTAAAGGAGTTATAGGATAGAATTCTTTATTAAGAAATAACATTTACTTTCTTATTTTGTAAGTTTAATTATTTTTTCCTATACATAGCTCTATAGTGTCAACTCTGAAGAATCTATTGCCATGCATATAGTACTAACACCATGTCAAGATGATACATCCCTAGGTTTACATGTAAATAAAGTGATATTGTGACCCTTTAGGCTAATTTATAGTGGATAAGTGTATTGAGTTTTGTGTGAGCCTTAGTTGCACTAGGTTTAGTAGGAGTTTACAGAACTCATAAATATGCCAAGCCCATTTCATATAATTGTACATGAATATCCCACCAAGTTATATTCACTAGTTATCCACTATTTAGAATTTAACTCACAATATAATTTTGGTGCACTTTTTTAATCTAGGGTTTTCTAAGATGCTTGTTCTACCATATTCTTAGTTTTGAAAGTAATGCAATATAAATATTTAATGTATTATTCTTTTATATGGATTATAGTGGAATATATAAAGATTCTTTAGGGGTAAAAGTAGAAAGTTGTGTCACACTTTTGGCCAACTTATCTACACAAGTGAATTTTAGTATTTCTAACTTAAAAATATTTTTGGTTAATAGTTAATGTATTGTTCTTCTAAATGGATTATAATATAAAATAGGATAAAGATTCTTTAGGGGTAAAGGTACAAATTTGTGTCACATTTTCAGCCAACTTATCTACACAAGTGAATTTTAATATTTCCAACTAAAAATTAATTTTGGTCAAACATATGATCTGGTAAGATTCATTCTAGCTAGGTTAGATATGCCAACAAATTTATCAACTAAAATTCTTGGCTAAATGCATATGTAGAACCACTTTGAGGTCAATTTACCAAAAAAATAAAATTATCTAAAAAACTTGATATTTCAACAACTCCTACTCATGCAAATAACATATTTTTTAAAATATAAAAATACCTTTTTGTAGATCCATAAGTGTAATTTTCAAAAATATATATGTTAATAGTTTAATTAATGTTTACATTTTATTTTTAGTTTTAATAAAATTAGGTTATTAACACAAGCATATTAGGTTGATTACAATGTCAAGAAAAAATACTAAAACTAATTAAAAAAATATATATATATATATATGATGCACTAGATAAAAGGAACTATATCAAGATGGTATAAATTTTTTTTATTTTAGATAAATACTTAATATGAAATATGATGTTGATTGGAAACAACTATGTTTTAATTCACAAATATTTTATTATTTATTTAAAAATATGCATTTATCAAAATTGGAAAAAAAATATCCATACAGTTGTGGAGATGCTAAGAGGAATCATTGTGAGGTTAGAAGCCATATAAGCATCCCAATGAAGAGGAATTATTATTGGGGATGTTAGTGAAGAAGAAGAGGAAGCACCAAAATTTTTAGAGGTAGGAGGAGGAGATGCACAAGAGGACGAGATCTTGCAAGTTTTTTCTAAGATTGGATGTTATCCAAGGATGGATCCATCGAGCTATAATGGAAGTTTGAATCTAAAATAAATCATTGACTAGATTGAAAAAATGTATAAATATTTTGATTTAGAATCCATTGAGGATAAAAAGAAGGTAAAGTATGCTTGCACAAGGTTGAAAGGACATGTGCATCCTGGTGGTGGGATTAAACATAGATTGAAAGATAGAGAAATGGAAAAGAGAATATAAAATCATGGGATAAGATGGTATTGAAGTTGAAGGCAAATTTTTTACCTATGGGTTACCACATCAAAGAGGTTGTAAAATCTAAAACATGATTATTTGAGTGTTATGGATTATATGGAGGAATTATACAAACTAGGCATTTGTGTTGGGCATGTTGAAGATAATTAAGAATAGGTTACAAGATATGTGAATGGGTTATGAATTGCTATTCAAGATTAACTCAGCATTGTCATGATAAGGATGGTAGAAGAATCCTACCAATATTCACTTAAGGCTAAAGAAAAGTTAGGAAGATCATAGGAAATTTTAGAGGAAAGGGAAAGCCTTCACAAGGTAGAGGACAAGTAAATAGTGGAAGAGGACAATCACTTAAAGAAGAAGAAACAAGCTAGACTCAAAATAATTATGGCCCAAATGAAGGGGGAAGAGGAGATTCTAGTAGAGGAAGAGGTGAAGCTTCAAGGGGTAGAGGAGAATATGGAAGAGGAAGGGGATTTTTTGGAGCTTGTTTTAATTGTGGAGAAGTAGGTCATCGGGGATTTGAATTCCATTAGATACAAAAAGAGAGTGAAAAGACAAATATTGGGAAGACCTTTATCACAGAAGATGAGGATGAAACAAAGCCAATAGATCCAAAAAATGGAGAAATTCTCATGTTGAAGAATTTCTTTTAAAACAATATAAGTAGTAGCGGGAATTGACACAAAGGAGGAGTCTATTGAAAACCATTTGCAGGTATAGAGGAAAGTGTTACACCATATTTATGGATAGAGGTAGTATAGATAACTTGTGTCAAAAGAGATGGTGGAGAAGCTAAAGTTGGAGAAAAAAAATCACCTGAATCCATATTGGGTTACTTGGTTGCAAAATGGGGTAGGTGAGCAATGTTTGATGAGTTTTTAGATTGGCAATTAGCAAGATGAAGTTATGTGTGATGTGAGGATGTGTTCCATATCCTTTTAGGTAGGAAATGAAAATATGACCAAAAATCTATACATAATGGTGAAAAAAATACTTATACCATTGTTAAGGGCAAGAAAAAGTATACCTTGAACCTGCTAAAAGAGAAGCAAAATGAAGTGGGAAACAATGCCAAGGTGTGTATGATCACTAGAAAATAATTTTTGAAGGAACTAAGGGTAGAATAAGTGTGTTATGCCTTAGTTTACAAGCCACAAGAAGTTGGGACAATGAATGAAAAACAAGAAGTACCCAAGGAAATCAAGGATATGTTACAAGAATATGAAGATATTTTGATAAAGGATCTTCTCAATGGATTACCACTAATGAGAAGTGTGATCCATTGTATGAAATTGATACAGGGAGAAAGTATACCAAACAAGGAAAAATATAGAATGAGCCCCAAGGAGAATGAAGAGATAAACAAGCAAGTTCAAGAGTTATTATGTAATGCCCCATCTTATAACCTAAGGAATGTTGCAATTGTGTATAAAAGTGAAATAATTTTTTTTTTAAAGTATTAATATTAACTTAATTAGTTGCATACATTCACTAAGTTACGCGACATTACACTACTTGAGTTTCCATAGACGACTTTAGTATTTAGCATTACACATATTTGATTAACATAAACTTAAAAGTAATCATTGCATAACATTTAAATTCCATTCAAGATAGTATAAAGTACAAATATGATTCTTACATTACATTTGATAAGTTATTAAAATACTCATTCATCTGATGAGGTAGATCAATAATGGTTACAATTACATTTTACAATGTTCACCTCATAAACAATTTGAGGGATTGATACAAATTACAAGATCTCAAATAATGCAATAAGGAAAGTACACATATGTATCCAAGTACGAGCTCTCCATCCATGAAGCTCTCGTTGCCATGATCATAAACTAGGGACCCAACAGAGTAAGGTGCACGTTCCACCCAACCATGTGGTACCCGTAGGTCCAGCCCCCGTGCTAGGAGATAGTAATATGGTTACCTAGACATAACCTATTCACCCTAGACACAAGTATATAACTAACTGATAGTTACATTGCTTCCAGATTTAAGACAATCGAATGTACTAAGTACTCAAGGTAAACTGTTATTTTAGGTGGAGTGTCATCACAATATTGCAAAGGTTACCCTGGTGTTTCTTCCTAGGTTCCGGCCCCCAACTTGGTTTACCCTGGTAACCTCTTATGAAATCCGGCCCCGTTTGCAAGCTATTGCGGAATCGAATATCTTTTAAAGTAACAAGATATCGATTTTCCATTCCAGGCCTTCTCATCTTATACTCAAGACTGAACTAGCTCAAGATTCCATAAGTGAGGCATAAACATCTTATTAAAGATTTTAATTCCAACTACTATGTTATTTAGTTATCACTGACTTACTAACTCTCTATAAGTTACCCTGACACCACTTTGTGTGTCGACCCTTACACAGAGCCACTCCCCTAAACATAACAATGGAATCTAAGTTTTCTTGACTAAGGCAACAAGGTGTACAAACATACAACATACAATTTTGCACTTTTCACAATGAACATCAATAACTATGTTCATAAAATTAGATATCTAAACACCATGCTAATACTATGTACACATCCTTAGCCAACACATTAATTCAACTTAACAATCCCAATTCCCACATTTAACAATTTGTCTGGAAGACTTGTACATCTACGACATTCCCAATTTGCCCAACAAAAAAACACGATATAAAACAAATTGAAAAATAAATATCTACTATTCGGATTTACTAAATCCAATCATTCAATAGAATCAACAAGAAATTATAGCATCTTAATTGTAATTCTTTTCTCAAACATTAAAGGAAATAACATCATTTAATTCTAATTTTAACTTTTTCAACTTCACTTATCAATAACTATCAAATTTCTTTTTTCAACCTTTCTGTTATAAATCTAACTAATGTCATCCCTAACATATATTCATAATAATATAAATAATACATATATATTTATATATATACATATATACAAATATATATATATTAATAAAAATATTATTAAATAAAATATAAAACCCTTATTCGGATTTCATGTTCGAAATAAAGTATAATTGAAATTTCCGTTTAAACATTATACACCCATGTTTCTTTCTGCCCTTGACTGTATACGCCCATGGCAGTATGCACAGGCTTCACAGCCTATGGCTGCAAGCGCAGCCCTCCCCGTATGGGGAGGCGGCTGTGTGACAGCCACGCGCTGCCTGTGAGGGCAGCGCCGGCTACCTCCACAGTCGTCGCCCCATATGGGGGCAGCTGTGGGGTAGCCCTGCAGCCCCCTAACCATTATAACCCTATATTAAATCAAAAATGCATTTTATTCCATTGAAATTTAAGAATAGACTTAAAACTGTGAATTTCGGAATTCGCATATGCGGAAATTTTAATCCGAATTTTTAACATATACGCCTGTACGGTGAACTCAATTAAATAAACATATAATTAAAAATAAGTTTGTTTTACAATCTAATTTATATATAAAAGATAAAATATATGTATAAATATATATATATATATATATATATATATATATTTATGCAAATTAACAGGGGTTTTCAACAGAGAATAAAGAAATTTCTACAGGGTTACAGTAGGGAAATCGGGGAAACTATAAAATTTTCATCGAGGTTTTCAATGGAAATTACGCACTGCAATTCCAAACAAATACTAATTTACCCCAGAGGTTTTAAATTCCTTTCCCCATTTAAATAATTTCCCTTCACTAATTTAAATATTTTCCAGAGAAGGAAGTTTTCAGAAATTTAAAGGAAATCTACAAATCCTTTCAGAAGATATATAGAAAATAACTTTCCCGAGAAATACAGAAATTTTAATAAAATGTAACTTTCTTTTCTCCAAGATTATTCTCATAAAACAAACCAATTTAAAACACAAGGGAAATACCTATTTCCCTAGCTTCAAAAATCTATCTGGAGAAGAGTTTTGTCTGTAGCTTCCAAATCCTTTCCCGAGAACCAATACCCAACATGCAAACCAGAGAACTTCCACAAATTTGCAACAATACCAAAAAAAACCATAAACCCAAATTTTTTAACAAAGCACTAATATTTTTTTCCCGTGAAGAATAGAATAGCCTTCTGTGTTTTCCCAAATCCCAAATAACCTCCAAGAAATTCCTCAACCAAAAACAATAAATTCCACTGGCACACTTGTCAATAAGAAGAAAAATATCTTTTAACAACTTCTCGGCAATCTTGCCTTTCAAGATTTGCATGAATTTAATTTATTTAAAATTTAAAATTTTAATTTTCAAAATGCAAAATTTATTTAATAATTAAAATGCCATTTCCAAATAACAATTAATTTTAAATAAAATCTATTCACACATTTAAAACAATTTAATTTAATTAATTTATTTATTTAATTAAATAAATTTAATCTTTAAGATCAAATTATTTAACCAAACAAACTAATTAATTTATTAAATAACATGTAAAACTTATTTCTTTAACATTTAAAAATTAATTTAAATAACAGTAAATTAAAGAATATTAGACTATCATTAAAATTGACAAAATTTACCTTTCAAGCAATTAATCCAAATAGGAACAAACAAGACCATCTATGACTCCGAACTAAAACTGACAATGTACTGTGATTGGGTTAAAGAGGATGAACCATGCTACTACCTCCCAATCAACATTTCAGTTGAGTCTTGACACGCTCAGACCTGAGTAACCAGGTGAAGTCGGTGTCATGTATCTGCAATCTTGCAACCAAACAAATAACATGCATAAACATATAATCCATAATACGGGCACATCGTGCGGAGAAAATCACGGACATCACAGGGCACTCGCAAGCGAGCAATGCAATTCCATTCTCCACACCAATACACATCACATTAGACTGACAACTTAAATAACAGTTAGTCTATCATAAACATACATATAGCAATAATCATCTGAAGGAAAAGATCTACGCTATATCAAAGCAT
>VDFB02091506.1:0-10475 GCA_007258455.2 Sequoia sempervirens | reverse complement strand
TATAACAAAATACCTTCATATATATAGAAGCATATTTATAAATTAATATAACAGAGAGAGAAATACAGAGGAAGAGATATATATATATATATATTTAATAGAGATAATTACAAGGGGGAATTTAAATATGAAAATAGCAGAGTAGGAGATAGAGAGGGATAATTACAATATGCAATAACAGAGTAAAAAAATATAGAGGGATGATTTCCATAGTAACAAAAAACTACAGAGGAACATTATGTCAAGTTCTAAAACCTTAAAGGCAGCAGATTTGTCCAGTTATTTCAAACAACCAATTTTTCCCAAACACTTGAAAACCCAGAAAATTTATTTGGGAACACATATTTTTTTTCTAATTTGTTGAAAACCTAGATTCTTCCCCAAATTGATTGAGACTCAGATTTTCCTCAAAATAATTGATAACCCGGATTTTCCCCAAATTATTTAAAAACCCAGATTTTTCCCAAATTGTTTAGAACCCAGGTTTTTTTTTCAAATCATTTGAAACTCATATATTATTTTTTTTGTGAACAAACCAGATTTCTCCCTAATTTACTGAAAACTATATTTTTCCTGATTTGCTCAAAAACCTAGAACAATAAAATTTTTAATTGAGATTTTAAAGAAAGAGAGATTTAAATTGGAACCTGAACTCCTGCTTGCTGATATGTGACGAAGCCCTTGCTCCAACCAGCCCTTCGAACAGCTCTCCAAAACTCTATTTTCCCGCCTCTTCTTCCTCCCTCTTTCCGGATGCATTTCCACCCCCAAAAAGCCCTCCTAGCTAATAATCTCTCCTCTTTTTCAAATTAAAATTTCAAAAATATTGCAATAAAAGTTTTTCCCTAAAAAGAATTTTTCCATTCTCCCTCGAAAACCCACTATATTTTTCCTCTTACATGCACCCAACCACCATTTTCTAAAACAGGATTGTAATTTCTCCATTTGTCCATATTATCCTTTTTTTTTTATTATTTTAAAACCCCCATTTTGACAGCCTTGCATGCACAAGAAATTTAACTTTATTTATTTATTTTATTCTTAATTTTCCACCTGGAAAATTTATTTACATTTGACAAATCACCATTTGATATTTAATAAAATACATGGCTTTTCACCAAATAAACATTTAAATATTTTAAATACAAATTAATCTAATTTTTAATCAACAATTTTAAAATTGAAACACCACAACATATAAACATACCAACATCAATGTGTACGACATAACACTACCACAACCAAAATAATGACAACTACAAAACATACAATACCATACAACAAGGCGGTCTGACATCATGGAACGGGCAAACTTCACTGTCACCTCTGTATCAACTTTATACTGTTGGGTTATTTGTGCTCGCCCTGTCCTGCCGAAGCAGGTGGAATCGAGACTATGTACCTGCAATTCCTGCATACAAATGAAGTTGCGTACATGTGCATATATATATAAATCAAAGCATTGTGTTGTGAGAAGGAATCGCAGCGTAACAGAGCACTCACAATGAGTGATGCTACACTGTCCTTCATCACGTCTATCCTAACAATTATAATATGATTGATAAAAATAACATTTCTAATACTAACAATTCATCTCATGGCATAATCTATTAAATCATCACATCATAACATGAATATGAAAATCAACTAAAATCTCCAACCACAATGTCATATGAAATAATCATGTCCACACAAAGAGTAACAGCATCATCAAATGTCTAACTAACCAATCACACCAAACAGTATCACCATAGTATCAATGTATCAAAGTATCAAATCAAAGCATAAAACTAACGAGTCCAACTAGGCAACTAGGAGGGAGGGTTATTACACTTCCTCTTTTAGCATTTCCTTGCCTTATTACTGCCTTCTTTCTCCCTTTTTAGTATGCTTTAGTGGAGCATCATTATGCACCTCAGGCTCAACTTCTTCATTATGCTCATTAACTTCATCACCAATATTAATTTCAACATCAAAATTATCAAGAATGTCTTCATTACCTATACCCAAAGAAACATTTTCCTCCTCAGATTTTTAGCAGCCAGAAGATCATCGCTAGCTTTGAGCATACCCATACCTTTTGTTGTCTCGGATTACCTTTGCTATTTTATTTTTTATTTCTTTGTCAATTTCTTATTTCTTTTGTCATCAACATATTCATACTCTACTTTTCATCCTAAAACATTTTAGTAAATAATATTTTTCTTAAGAGATTCCAAATCATTAGGGTTCAAGGAGGACCCAATCTTTATATGTTGAATTTCTAATCTTCTCTTCAAATACAACAACCTTAGATCTCCTTATCAGATCATCCAACATGCTTTCAGGAACATCTTTCCTTATGTTATCCCATTTTACCTCTAAGACAATAACGTATTGAATAATAGCTAAAAGTAGTGTTTTCTTGTCTTCTTCTCCATCTTTATCATAGTGTTCAATTGTGGGTTGAAGCATATTCTCAAAATTTAGCAAGGTGTTAAGAGTTGGCTCAAGTTTATATCGGGGGCCAAAACTTACCAAAATATCTTGTTCATCTTTCTAGTCTAGAGAGGTCTCACCAGCTACCTTAGCCTTCTTTGGTTTAGGCTTGGTGTGCACATGTATATCAAAATCATGCTCTTGTTCATCCTCGAAAGATGAAACAATATGTACTCTTTTAGAACCAACAACTTTTGTAGATGCACCTTCACCAGAGGGTAAGCCTCCTCTTTTTCTCCTTACCAGCTTTGCCTAAAGATCTTCTTCTTCTTGATCCTAATCATCAGTAATACTAAGATTCTTCTCTCTTGTTGTCTTTTCTTTCTTTCCTCTCTTTGTAGGGGAAACCAAAGGGGTCTCTTTCCTCTTCCCAGATCTTGTGGTAGGTCCAGAGGAAACAAGACCTTTGCCCTTATCAACAATACTAGTTTCATTCTTTGTTGTAGGGAATGTGGAGGATTTTGCAGGGGTATTCCTTTTGGATCTCCGAGGGCCAGATGATTATGCTTTCAGTTGCTCTCCCCTAGCTCTTCCAAGAGCAATTTCCTCATCAGTGAAACTAACACCTTTAATTGTTTTCTCCACTTTCTTCCTAATCTTAGGCTTCTATTGTTGCATATGAATTTCCATAGATTTTTCAACATATGTCCCAATTTGAGGTTCATTGGGGTCCTTTGGATTCTTTAGCAATATTTGCACATAACCTTCAGCGTCTTCTTCTGTTATCTCATATCTAAGAGGCTGAATCTAGATAGTTTGAGGTTGTACAACCTCAATCATGCATTCATTAGTGGAGACATGAAATATGATGTCATTCTTATATTTCTCCATAATTTTTCTCGGAATTATATTCCTTTCATTCATATTTCTTTTGAATACATCAAAGAATGTTGTTAGGGAATGCTCTTGAGTGTTCAAATTACCAAGATTATGCATGTGATAAAAAATTTGATTTCTAACTCGTCTGGATGGGTTCCAGAATACTTCTTCATTCTTTCCAGGGAGCCTTTTCATGAAATAAAATAGTAAACACAAAATCAGGGAACCAAATTTAAATGCATACTTTCTTTCCTTTGACGACTTCACATTCTCGAATGGTTGTAACTAGAGTAGCTCGCACAAGTCATAATCAACACCGTTCATAACCATATCAAACCCAGTGTAGATAGTAGTAGCTGAAACAAAGTTCTCTTTGTTGTGAAATATGTCTTGTGACCTATCATGAGAGATGCATACTTCATTGTCGGATTAGTAATGGTTTTCGTTGCTAAAGCTCTTTTATCATATTTGGCTCCTATAAGTTCTTCTACAACCTCATTCTTTATAGATTTTAGTACGGGAACTGTACCTTTGTCCCATAACCTAGTAACGACCCTAATCACTTCTTTCATTATAAGATGTGGCCGGTCAATCCTCATAAATTTTTCATGGATTCTGCTCAGAACTGATTTCACAAATTTGTCATCACAGCTGAAATTAGGGAAATTGTTCCAGACATCCAACCTTTTATCAACCGCATTCGAATACTCGGGTTTTACCCTGAAATCATCGCCAGTAATCTCATCTCTCCAGATGTCACTTAGCTTTGCATGATTTTATTCTTCAAATTTTACCCGAATCATCATCCTAGTATCCTCGGTTAGCATTACACCATGTGGAATTGACGAAAATGCGCCCATAGGATCATCTTTGAAAACTTTCGAAGAGTACTTTCTATAAGAGGGTATTGGCCTTTCTGACACTTTAACTACCATTGGAGTAGCCATACTTCCAATTTCAAATTCAAACAACTCAAAAACACTGAACACAACTGCATAGAAGATTAAAATACCTTTTTCTCCATGCAGAATCCAAAACTAGGGTTTGCATTGCTTGCATTCCAAATCTCTTCAAGAATGCTCCAAAAGTTCTTCAATTATTCCAAATGCTTGAATGATCAAAATACCTTAAAAATTTCTTTATAAAACATCAATCTACCCTAATCCACATTAAATGCGACAGATTTCAAAAAGCTGCTAAAAACATTTTCTTACCATAGAAAACCCTAATTCAGTCTGCAAATCATCATGTCAATATATTTTCTTCTGGTTCCTTTTCCAAAGCCTCTAATAATTCATTCTTCACATTTCAACCTTGTTCTAGCCTCTGACATGACATTTATCTAGGGAGTTCTTATTGTTTTCTGATAATGCCCCTAGTTCGACCATGCTAGGTCTAATTATCGAATAAATCATCTGTACCAGATGAGGGCACAGACTCATCAGTAGTCCCTGGTTCTTCTTTCCTTTTCTAGATCTTGTTCATCTCTTTCTTAATCTCATCTTTGTCAACCTTATTCACATATTCATTCTTTTCTACCAAATTGGTCTCCTTACTCATCTTGCTTCTGCAGACTCTTGAAACATGTCTTGGTTTGTTTTTGATTGATTAAGCAGGGAAAAGGTCCCTGACTCGAATAGAAAGTACATCATGAAAATAATAGAAGGTGGTGAGAAACAACAAAAATAGGAAGCCCACCAAACTTCCCATTCCCCCAACCAAAATGCTTAACCAATCTGTTTTTGATCAAACATATCAGTTCTATCATATGAATCAAAAAACCAAAAACTATCATCAATAGCACCCTTCCCTATCCATCTATAGTACTTATAAACATCAATCATAATGTTCCTACTTAAAATATACACAACATTATATAATTTTAAGTTCAGGCACCCACGCCCATAACCAGTAGCAACAGTCCTATTAAACATAATAGAAATAAGCATAAAAAAAAAGAAACCAGCACAACAAAGCAACCAGGCTATGCATCCTCAATCAACTTCCAAGCTTTGACCATATCTTCAATAGTATCATGCACAATTTCCTTCAGCTCCATCTTACCAGCTAAGTCCTCACCATCACCCACTGCTTTCTTCTTTTGTTGTTTTTTTATTTTTCCCATCCCTGAGATGGTATCCATAACTGCTTTCATCTGAAGATTAACTACCGGACCGTTTGGTTCAATGTTAGATGCCGAGACGAAGTTTCTTATTATTTTCGACGACTATTTGAGCGAGCGGATCCCGCTTTGGTGATTTGTCGGCGAATTTCCGGATTTATCCTTCGGAGCGGATTTCTCTTTATAGATTTTGACTTTCCGGAGCATTTGTTTTGTCCCGAATAATCTTATGGATTTCCCTTTTTTCTCGACACTTTATCTTTGCGAGCCAACCTTTCGACTTTCGCTTGAGTCTCCCCATCGACCGTCTGTAATTCTTCAGCTTTTGAGGGAACCATTTTCCCTCTTTTCTCAACACTTTTTGGAGGGCTTTGGGTTCCTTTTTCCATCGAGCTTTGTTCATTTTTCTTCTTCTCATGTCCTTTTGATGCTGCCATAGCCAATATTTTTGACCTTCTACCACACTAGTTTAAACCTTCCTTCTCATTATCATCAGGAATAGTTATAGTGTCCACCTCTTCTCCCAATTCACTCAATATCAATCTCCTCCTTTTTTTAGTTCCCAGCTCCATCGAGATATCTTTTCTTTTTTCAGGAGTGACTAGAAGTAAATCCATCCACATGGCAGTATCAGGGCTTTGGGCTTTCTTATTGGAATTCTTAGGGCTTTGGGATTTCTTGCTAAAATTTTTAGGCGTTGGGGAGGGGTGGTCTTCAAGAAGCTCAATTTTCACCGAGGTTTGGGGTTTTCAATAATGTTTAGAACCATATTTTTCTGTGGGGTCCTAGAAATCACAAATTTACAAATGGCTCTTATGAGGCCCTGATGTAAAGGTGAATTGGCTCCATGAGTAAGACTCTAGCTTAGGGAGGAAAACAAGAAGAAAGGCAAGTTAATTTTTTCCTTATGCCTAATGTGGTTGAGAATGGGGAAGTGATAACCATGAACTAACTGGTATCGACCTTCTAGAGTAAAATATTTCATTACTATAAAGCATACATTGTGATATGGAGGTGGAAACTTAACCCTAGAATACCCATTTTGAAATCTTTCTGGTTTTTCTTTTCCTTCAAAAATCTTTTCAAAATAATCTTGATACTTACCATTGCTAACCTTTGCAACCTTCATGCCTTCATATGCCAAACCCATCACTTCTGCAATTAGCTTAGCATCCACCTTAAACTGAAGCCCTCCCAGAGTAACTTCTCCATCTCTCCAAGCATTAGCAAACTTGTGGCTAAGTCTCTCATTATAGCCCTCCATAGCAACAAAATATTGAGTGAAACTCGCCTATTCGAAAAGACTCCAGATCTCCTCATTGTTGCGAAGCAAGTCAAATTTGTGTGGCTTGGTGCACTTTCTAGGGCCTCCCATATTATTATCAGAGCTATCGTAGCTTTTGGGGACGAGAAGGAAATCACTCCTATTACCTTTTGCATCCTCAACACTCGCAACCAGTAACTCCACACACTCTGTTCTAATGGAAACTCTATGATTATTCATTTGGGAAATAAACAACTTTGGGTTTTTTCTATAATTCATAAACGAATTCACTCCACGATTGCCACCTTTTCACCGATAATCATTATTGCTTGCAACAGCTTCCCCTCCCTTTTTAGCAATGATAGTATTTGTTTGATTCCACCTTTTTTATTATTGTCAATGCATCTCCATATGTCACATCAGAGATCAATCCACCAATTACACCACATACCATTTATGTCCCGATTTAAATTTTTCCTTTCCCGATACTCATCCTTGTCATTCAATTGTCCATTCCCACGATTGCAAATCTGTTTATTGAGATTTAGCAATATTTTTAAAATATTCCTACAACACCTTCTACTCAGCATGCCATCTTTCATCGATGTGGTCCATGTCCTCATTATTCTTCTCATCCCTCCACTCATTTTAATAATTAAGCAGTCCCTCCTCATAGACCTTTATTTGAGTATTTCTCCCCATGTTTGTCTTTCGCTAGGACTTCCTTAATTTGATTAGGAAAATAATTGAAGTCCCAATTTATTAAAGTTTCTTCATTAACACCAAGGTTGGCCATTGCATCCACCACCCTATCTCCTTCCCTTAATGAGTGGAAAATTTTAACACATTGAATCTCTTGCAAAATGCTTTTACAATCTTCCAACATATCTTTAATTTCCCATGGAATATTTTCCTTACTGTTGAGATAGTCATTAATTAGCTTAGAGTCTCCTTCCACAATAGCCTTATTGTATCCCCTTTCCCTGAGAAGTATGGCTCCTATAAAAACAGCCGAAGCCTTAGCGAAGTTATTCATAATTATTCCTAAACCTTTGTTGTATCCAATCAGATAGGCTCCCTTATCATCTCTTATCACACCACCAGCTATAGCCCATCTAGGATTCCCCTTCAAGCAACCATCAAAGTTGCATTTCACCCATCTTGGGTTCGTGGGAATCCATATTGTGCTCCTTCTTATCATCTCTAAACACTCTATTATTCCTCTCCTTCCACAAACCCCAAGCCAAAAATGGGGGAACTTATCCCCACAAATCACAAATTATATTGTGGGAATAAGGGAAAAAGATCCATCCTTCCACAAACAATTGTACATTAGCAGGGAAAACCCACTCCACCTTCAGAGTGTTAAGGAAAAAACCCCAGACTTCTTGGGCATAAGAACATTGAAAAAATAGATGTATGATATCTTCCTCTTCTTCATTACAAAGGCTACATCTATTGACAAGGTACCAACCTCTTTTCTTAAGGTTTTCAATTGTGAGGATCTTACCATGAATAACTGTCCACCAAAAGCAATTAATTTTTAGGATGAGGTTCTTCCTCCAGACCTTAAGCCAGTCAAAAGAGCCCAAGATCATAGTCAGCTGCATCATAGAGTCATAAGCAGACAATATTTTTTTGATTAGATTGACTTTTGCTGACTCTTGTTCTGCACTGATTAGCTTTATGTTCATACTTGTTGCAAGAATAACAGTAGCCATTAAAGGATTGGTTCACTCTTCCATTAAACTGATTCATCATCAAAGTTTTGCATTCACTTTCCCTATGTCTAATCTTTTGCATGCAAAACATTGACCAGAAAAAGGACCAGGGAATTGATTCATCCTACTTCTAAATTTAGTTGCCTTGTGACCAAATTTGTTGCATGAAAAAAAATTTCCATTAAAAGAAGGGTACCTTTTTGCATTAGGCTCTCATCGGAGGTCTCCTAGTTAAGTTCCTTGAATTTTCTTTCTGCTTTCCTTTATTCAAAATCTTCTGATTGTTCACAGTCTTAGAACTTTCACCGGTATCATTTCCCAGACCACCTTTATCTTTACTTGGTTTTTTTCCTATAATCAATTCATCAAGCCTATCTGAGCTAGATTTGAATTTGTTTTCATAGAGTTTCACCTTCTCCAGATCCACTTTTTCTTGTTCAAGCTTAGTGCAATCTTTAGACTTGCTTTGTACCAATTTGTTCAGACATTCTTGTATTCTTTTCTTATCTTCCACTTGCACTTTCAGACCGGAAATCTCTTCATTTTCCTTCTTCAACTGATTAGTCACTTCCTTATTCCTTTCTTTGAACTTTTTCAATTGCTCCTTAATTTTTTGGACACATTCATTCACTTCTTCAAGATTCTCTTTCGTATCTCTATTTTCTCTTTCAACTTTATAAAGATCCTCAAGAGAAGTCTGAAGCTCTCCTTTATCATCCATTTCTTCCATCTTCAGGATCTCCCTCAAGCTATTAGGATTAACCAGAGGAACCGAGCTCTGATACCAATTGTTGAAAGTCCAAGATACTGAGAAGGGGGGTGAATCAGTATCTTCTTAAATTTTCTGATCAGATGCAGTCCAACTATTCCAATGCATACAATAAAAAAGATAAATAAGAGCATTAACATAGCATGGAAACACAAGACACATGAACACCAGAATTTTTACATGGAAAACCTGAAATGGGAAAAACCATGGTGAGTGTTAGCTCACAATATAGTATAACTGGTTATAAAATATTACAAAATGGGTGGCTCACTGCCAGGACTCACTGTCCAGAAACAAAGGCTCACTACCTACAAAATTACAACGATTGAATGGCTTCCAGCTAGAAAATGAATTGACAGAGTACACCTAATGAGTGCAGATTCAATTCCAAATAAGGCTTAATAAATAGACTTGACACACTTCATCATGTTCGTACTACTTCACATCATTGCTTCACTTCTCCAAAAACTATCCTTTATATATACCTAATCTATTTGCAAGCATCAATTAGGTTGGCCTAATCAATATGTCGACCTCAAGCTATGAAAAAGATAACCCACATGCTTCAACAAGTCAACACAAACCTAAAATAGGTCGCACATATGTTCGCATAGCAAAAAGTTAATTTCCATAATACATCCATCAAGTCGGCCAGAGATGGACTGAAAAACATAAATACAAAACACAAATGTGACATCATACGAACAACTGGATACATGAGATCTTGTATGAACATGCTTCCGACACCTGTAAGCCATTTCCCAAAGCTGCAAGAAACAGTGATCACCGAAGAACAAATGCGGACCACAATAATGGAGGATGTAAGCAAAATACCGGTTCCGATACCAGACTATAATACCAGAGTAACTTTAGTCTTGATCTTGTAGTTGCAACTCATATATCATGGTGACATCAATGACAACAAAAAGAAACAAAATGAGATGTTCTTCTTCATTTTTCCAACATAATGTTTGCGTCTATCCTCAAGAGGATGTAAATGACAAACTCAATGATGAAACTCAATTCAATACTGAGATGCAAAAAGATGTGGGTTGTTGTTATGACAACCCAGAAGTAATCAAGAATGAGAAAATGGACAACCTGTTCTCTGTGACATATTGTGACCATGTTTTTGACAAGTTTGTTGGCAATTCAATCTCCTATGATTGGGGAAATCCTATTTATGATCAACCCATTGAGTTTTTAGATTTTGATGATGATGACATCATAACATGTCCTGATTTACAATTTGATAATGCATTCAATTATAGTGAAGGTCAAGAAGAGGAAGTGGTTGAAAAA
>VDFB02091505.1:0-21234 GCA_007258455.2 Sequoia sempervirens | reverse complement strand
AAAAGGGGACTTGTTCAAATATCTTTGGAAATTTTCAAGCAGATGCACTTGGTAGATGTGTTTTTGGCAATGTTCCTTTCCAGCATTTCAATAAAGAAAAAAGTGTTTGTGGTGAAAATAATGGTAAAGCCATAAACACAAATCTGCGATAATTGTATGGGATGAACCCATAGATGACTTCCTAGGAAGACACCCAGTTACCAGTTGCAACTTCAGTCTCTATCAAATTTCATGCATTAGAGGGGTTTAAATCTCAGAAGGGATAAGCCTATGGTATAAGGTGTCCTTGGAGGCAAAAATCGGAACGCTATATTTTTGGCTAGAAAAAATGTCTTTTTAAATACTATCATGTTCTTGAAAAGTCCCTATTATTTGATCGGGAATGTGATGTCATTTGAAAAAAAAGGAAAGAGCACTGATGTATTTTGGAAATCGAAGGAGCATGATGCTACTTTATTCTTACTATTTTGTTAAGAATTGAAGGATTCCAAATGATAAAAGCTACATTTACTTGAGCGAAACAAAAACTATAGCCATCGGCATTATTTAGAAGTTTATAACATCTTTTCTTTAAATCATGACAATGTAAATGTTCTGCAGCCTACTTGACCTACGAACTGATTAACTACAGAAAAAATAAGGATTTCTCTGTTTACAGACATACATCCTCCTTTTCACCTCTAAATGGCGTAACCGTTTCATGACAATAATCTATTTTACAACAGGATGTCCATATTTTTCTCAAACACATTGACGAGTTTTTAGCTCTTTTTTAAATAGAATAATCACCTATGGCTTAGAAATGTACACCCAATTCAGAACCTAAAGTGAGTACGGCTAGGCTTATTTGTGAAAATAATTGACCTAGTTTTCAAAATCTAATAGTTGACCTAGTTTTCAAAGTCCAATAGTGTGGGATTAAATATAAAAGAGTTTGTCATACTTAGATTGAATGTGGAAAGAAGTGGAGGGATCACTGTAACTGGAATGCAATCCATTGCGGCCAGCTCCTCTATAAAATCCTGGCTAATATCTCAGTTGCAAATAAAAAATAGAATTCACTACAGTGGTTGCATTTGTCCAGCAACAGGAAATGCGAGCCTTTATCATCTCGAGGGACAATGTTTACAAACTCTTGATATCTGTCGAGTTCTGTAATCCTTTCTTTTGTGGGATAGTTTATAGAAACCGTCAGCTTCGTGTTTTAAAAAAAAAAGATTCAAAATAAGGATGGCTATAAGCCATATTACGCAGACCCATACCAATCTTTGATTTTTACACAAACTTTGAACAACCAAAAAAAAGGCTACTGATGTTTTGCAAAACGGGATAAGCCCAAATATAAAGAGAAAGACTAACCAGTCATAATCATTTTTGTCGGCATCATTGTTCATCAGATCATTACTCTCTCGGTTAACAGGAGTTGAGATACTAAGTCTGTAATCTGATAAGCCCCTCAATTTCAAAGCTGCATCCATACCATCATGACGTTAATTCTCAATTCTAGAATACTACATTTCTCTAAAAACGACGACATTCACTATCCAACAATCCAAAAATACAGAGAGAGATATTAGAGGGGTCCGAAAACTACATATGGATTCATCACTGTCATCTCCGGAATGATGCAAGAAATTGTCCTTTTCTTTTGTTTGCATGTCCTGGAATAATGCAAGCTCATCTTCCTGATCCCTGTCGTTTAGTGCACTCTCCACACTTCGCCCCCTTCTATGTCTTTCTCTTACAGGCGAACGCCTCAAAACTGGGGGAGGAGCCATTTTCTCCACTATTTTACAACTCACAAGTCAGCTGGACGAAGAATTTCTCCAATGCATTTCATAGGTTTTAACTATAAATAATAGCACTGGTTCGTAGTTTTCCTGGACGCTCTGGATAGAAAGTAAACCCTGTTGATCGGCAATGTCCACAAGAATTGCAAATGTATAAATCAGCTGGATATTACCAGAGGAGGCTCAACAATGCCCTCTCACACCAATCAGACAATATGATTTCCAACAAATCCCGAATCCTAAAACTGCCCCGTTTTCCAAAATGCCGGGTAAACTGTCCACTCAGAATAAGCCCAATTTATGACCTCAACATTGTGCATCACCATAGAATTTCCGGCGCTCAAAACTTAGCAGTATAGGATTACCAACATTCCGAAACTGCTGAGAATCCAGATTTGA
The DNA here is from genome assembly GCA_007258455.2 of Sequoia sempervirens. NCBI lineage: Eukaryota > Viridiplantae > Streptophyta > Pinopsida > Cupressales > Cupressaceae > Sequoia > Sequoia sempervirens. The sequence continues at coordinate 19,045 of VDFB02091505.1, read as the reverse complement.
TGTCCCGAAACCTGCCAGTCAACACTGGAATTAGATGTTACCTAAACCACTCTCACAGACAAGCCTAAAACTGCCAATCGACTTGATATCTATACATTGGAATGAAAACTGATGAACCCCAAAACTGCCAACCCAGTAGAATTGTGAGCCTAAAACTGCCCACCCAAAATGCCGGTGAATACGCCCACATTCAGATATAGCCTTGAACTAAAAACTTCTAAAGCCGCCTCGTCATCTGGTATGTAACCCAACCCACCTGTTTTCTTTCCTGTGCACAGCTGTAAGCATATATTCCTCCAGGTGGGCTTTGATTCTCATTCCCCTCGTCTCTTTTTCCCTTTGCATAAGTCCTGTCCACCTTGAGCTCAATAAAATATTTCAGCAGTGCAATTGTGTAAGCAGATCTAGGACAATCTACCCAGCTCAAAGCTTGGAAAACTAGATCCGAGCAGATCAAAGGCCAACCTTTCATCTTTTACATCTCCATCTCTATCTTCTCCAAAACTCCACTCCTCGCTTCTTTTTCCTATTGCCTTGCCCAGCTGTCTACCACAATTTTCGCCCTTTTAGTAAAGAAAGAGTGAGAATCCATTATCCTGGCAGCAGTGTAAGCATATTAGCTATGTCTTGACTTGGCCATTTACCCAACTAAACCGACCTTGAGCAGCAGCCAGCCAGCCAGCCAACTTTTCAGTAATCGTAAGTCCAGAATACCAACAAATCCAAGCATTCATATGGAACAAACGTGATAGCTCGTTTAAGGACCGAGTTCACACCATCTCAGGGTACCAAACGGGTGAGGAGGACTAGGAAAACTAGAAAAAGAGAATATGTCTATTTTGTAAGTTGGATATGGTGAATAAAAGAACGCCACATTATTCAGTGCCTTGCTTTAACTGTCCTGCAGTCTACATCGAAATTAATTATATGACACGTTAAAAGTTGTCACTTTGATTGGGCTCTTTGAGAAGCAATTTTAGTCAAGACAAGATTCGAAGGGGAAGATCAAGGGAATAAAATCATTTTCTATTAGTGATATTTTGTAATCAAAATAAGTATTTGAAAATTACATGAGAGGGACAATAAATTTATATTTGGAAATTATGATAAAAATAAATAAATGTTGATGTTTGTGAAATTTGATTATTTAGACGCAAAAAATAGACATTTTTGGTTTACTTTCTATTTTGGGCTCCATATAATTAGAAATTTTCATGTGGATCAAACTTGCTTTTCATGGGTTTGAATCACCAATTACATTTAATAGAATAAAATCATTTTTCACATAAATGTAGGGTGATTAAAGAAATTTAAATAGTAATCTCACAATTAATTTAAATTAGAGATTTGATAATTGTAATTAAATGAACATTTAAAAGTTAAATGAAAGGAATAATAAATTTATATTTGAAAGTTACGATAAAAATAAATAAATGTTGATGTCATGTGAAATATGATTATTTAGGCATTAAAAATAGATTTTTTTGTTTACTTTCAACTCTAAGTTTCATGTTATAGAATTACATGTGAATCAAATTTGTATCTCTTGGGGCCAATCTCAAGTGGCTCAAGAATGACCTAAAGTGCAACATCAATGTAGTTAAGTATGGACTTTTGTAACTGTTATCAATAGTTTTGCACCCTGCTGAATACAATATTCAACAAACTACTGAAACATGGAAACATCTTTCAGATGTGGGTGATCTGCGTGAAAGAGAAATCTCCAGAGTGAGCTGGTTCTCCGAATGATAAGTCCTATTCTAAAACTCCGAGGAAAAATGGATAAAAAATGAACTGAAAATAAATCTGAATCTAACTGATGATTGACTAAAACCTCTGACTGAAAATTGAAACCTGCCACTCACAACAATCCCTTCACTACAATGATTCCTACAATCTCACCAATACATAATCTCATCATTAATTTATATGAAGATTCAAAACTTCGAATACAACATATAACCTAAAAACATGAAAACTTGTGCAGAAGAACTCATAAAGACAGGACATTTAAGGTTTCAAACTTGAATACACAAAACATCAAACTGTTGTTACCAGTCTTGAGACAAGAAAGTGGAAAGAAGAACTATGTTGTATTATTGGAACTGAAAGAGTGTCAATCTGTCAAAACTGAGTACAATGTTCACAAGCTCAAAAATGCATAAGAGCAGGAACCCTAATTTGTACTACTGAGAATCCCCAAGAAGAAACTAAGTTTATCAAAACATAGCCCTCAAGAAACCCTAATCTGAGCTCAGAAAAAAGCTCAAGGAAAAAGACTTCAAGTTGTCTCAAAACTGCTTTAAAAGCAGGAAAAAGCACAATGCTTTCATGATGAACCTGTCAAGCCTCTAAAAATAGGCTGAATATGCTTTAAAAGCTCAAAAAACACCTTATCTCTCCAAGATAAGTCTCAAATCCGACCAAGAGGAAAAGTCAATAAAAGATCTGCTAACAATAGCAAGAAAACATAAAGCAATTTATAGAGTATCGCTTTTATGATTCTGCTTTACAAGATGCAAATTTGCTCAATTTGTCTATTTTTGCAATTTAAAGATTGAAAATCTTTTGCAAAAAGAAAAACTCCTTATTCCTCCATTACAATGTTCTGACTTTCTCAAAAATCATAAAAACATATTACATAATCATCCCTCATGCCTTCAATTTTATTGATTTTTGTAAAATCAATCCCAAAATAAAACCCTAAAAGAAAATTGTCCCTTGGCATAGGGTATTCATAATTCACCCTTAATTGCTCTTCACTTAAAACAACACCCTAAGGCATAAACCCATATTCTTCTAAGGCAAAACAATAAGTCCTAATGACCTAAAACATCACCCTAGCATATGAACTTCGGCTTCCCTCATATACATTAGGACTTAGACTTAATAAATCACAAGGAAGGCATTATGGATTTCGACCTTCATTGAAATTCACCACATGTGTTTTAATTGAATATTCTAGAACATCATAATGCTCGAATTAGGGTTCGGTCAAAACATAATCGAACCCTAATGATCACTCATTTTCACTTCCCAACTTGCAAGAAAGAACTCTGCCACTGCCATGACTCTGTCAAGCTCGAGCTCGAATGCTTTGATGCTCTTCTCCATACTCATCAGTCATCTGAAAACTTCAGTGGGTAAGCTTGTTTTTATAATACCGAAGTTTTTCACTTCAGTATAGAATGCCAAATGAGATAAGGCCGCGGCCTGTATGAATTTAGTCTCTAATTCTTTTCTTTCTTTTGCTCCTCCATGCCATCATGAGCTCGAGCTTCGTTGAAGGCTCCATGAGAGAGCTCTCGGGTTGTGCTTTTGCTTTCTTCTCACTGTGCAAGGGTAAGCTATTTCGATAGTTTAAAAGCTTCTATGGCTCCAGACTTTGTTTATTATGGCCTTGAGGCCGTGGCTTTCCACATTCTAATATCTTTGTTCTGCATTTTCTGTGGCTACATCAACCATCGTTGTGCTCTATTTTCACTCTGAGGGCCCAACCATTCTTCAAAAACTCAAAATCATGCTTTGGGAAGCTAAACTGGAAGTTTCGGCCGCGGCTTGAATGTTCCATCAAAAATATAAACTGGTAATTTTCCTTTGCTACACACTTGTTCTCTAGAGACTTAAATAGTTTCTTTCCTACTCATGGATTTCTAGCCATGTCAAGCTGTGCCAAAGGCGCACTGTAGGGAGCATTCCTTGTGGATTTTGGGTTCAACCCAGAACATAAAATCGACCATTATGTCTATTTAAAAGCATTTCTACATATGGGTATCACAGAAAGCTAAAAATAATTGCATTTCCTTCCTCTTGTCGCTCGATCCAACTCAGAAACTTACATCTATTATATATTCTTGCTATTTAATTCAAGACTTCACATGGGTTACTATTGTAACTGTTTCTTCTGCACTTTGAAACTAACCCTGAAAATGGGTACTCGAAATCTTTAAGGGAAACTGCATTTTTCTGTATTTTGATGCTAAACTGAAAGTGGGTCTTTGGGATTATTAAAGAAAATTGCATTTTCTTCTCTTCTGAAGCTCGCCCTAGCACAAAAATCTTCACATTTTGTAGTTTACTGTTGTTTTTATGAGAAACCCATACGAGTATCATAGAGTATCATATTTATGTATTTTCGAAAGCAAACCCTCATGTGGGTATTAGGGATTTCTAAAGAGAACTGTATTTTGTTCAATCTGAAACTTGCTCCACAACTAATGGCCATATATAGGTCGTCATACTTATGCATCAAAATAGGCCTTCTGTTATTTTCTAGGCTTGACCCATTATTACTAGTTGTGTTTCCTCATTCATGTTCAAAACCCAACATGGGTATACTGGAAAATAATGGAACTCTCATTTGAGTAATAACCCTCATGCAGATACTCACTATCTTGAAGGAAAACTATTCATTTGTTATTTCTGTTGGAAACCAGTATGACTCTCCGTGATGTTCACAAGATTCTGAAAAATCTGTCTTGAATTTAAAAAACTCATACGTGTATTGAGCTTGAAATTGTACACTCCATAATGGTCTTTCAGAGAAAAACAAAACCCTGCCTTTTCTGTAGAAGACTCAACTGAGTATCAGGAACCTTTGAAGAAAAATATGTTATAAACTCAAGCCCTAATACGGGTGTATGAAGAAAAATAACAAAAACTGCACATTGATTTGCATTCAAGTTATGGACTCAACCCATGATGGCTTCCAACTGTATTCTGTTGCTTATCTTGTAAATATGACAAAACTTTTACCTTACTGCTTTGACAAGATCTCAACTAAATAATCTAGAAATGATGAAAATATTGTTTATTTGTTGTATTTAATATTAGGATTTGATTCAAATAACCAGTGGTATTTTGCTTTCACTTTTGTAACAAAAGGATGCCTTCCTAACGTATATTGTTTCCATGCCTATAATTGTATGCACAGTAGTGTCTTTTCTGATTTTCTCTCAACCTTAACAAAGCAATATCTATCTTCTGCTTCAAACAAATGTCTCCATAATCTGATTTTGGCAATTCTGCCCATATGTGCCTTGCTTGACACCTATAACTCACTGAAAACAAAATGGATGTGCATCACATTAGATTGTTGTCCTTCACTAATCATTGATACACGATCCCGTTTGAGGCACCATCCCAACCAGAATGAGTTAACTATCCTTGTTGTAGCTTCTAATAACCAGTACTCCATATTCAGGTATTGTATCACTGATGCTTGTTATTGTATCAAGCTACTTCCCTTGAGAAAAAAATTGTCAAGGTTCAGACCCTAAATCACAATTGATCCAAAGTGAACTCCTGCTTTTCCTGTTTGAGCACCTATGCAGGACTTAGCTGAAACATTGAGTTAAAATGGACTGTACCTAGTCTTCTGTTCTTAGGCATGACTGACACCTCACAAACTGCCTGCTCTTTCTTTAATATTCTGGAATGATCACTTGCTTGATATTCATAATACTATGTTTACTTAACAGTCAACTTAGAACTAGAAATTCATTCAACACTCAAATGCACTGTCCGTCCTTTGTATTTCTGAGCAACATGGTACTCTTCATGCATTTTTATATTTTGACTTATCAAACTGCTCTTAAAATCTATTCTCTTTGACGATGAAAATTAAATCAAACCATTACGGCATAATGTATGCCTATTCACTATCCAAGAAAGAATTGATGAATTGAAACTTACATGACATTTGATTACAATCAGCACAAAAAATGCAGTTATTCAACAATTTCTGATGTAAATGTACTCAGTTAAATTTATTAAGTGAACTAAACTCACTGTTCACCTGTAGCCTTCAGAAAGAAATCTTGATCGTTATGAATGCACAGTTGGTTTCGTTACTTGATGGATTCTTTGTTTTACTCTTTCAGTTGTTCTCATTTCATTTGATAAATATGATAAAGTATCTTTTAAAATCAGCCCATTTAATGAATAGGGCAGCATGCCAAGCTCGACCCTTGTGGGAGCCCGTTTTACTCCACATGCTTGGTCTTCAAATAATGTTCAGCTTCATGATTTTACCTATACCTACACAAGGAAACAAACAGCGTTAGCATAAAAACAGAACATGTTGATCATGATATTGCTATTTCTTCTTCAACTCACTTCTTTTATACTGCACTTGATAGGATTTGATTGTTTCAATGCATTGCTAATAGTATGTTGTACTATTGTAGGTGCTCCATATAAGTTACATCATAGTCGGAGCCACTAACACCCCTCTTTTCCTCCTACAGGTCGATGAAGCTCGAGATGACGACGTGCACCCTTCAACATCAAGCGTCGATAATCAGGCAATGATGATTATGTTGTTACTTATGTCTTTTCCTTTCTGCATCTTCAGTAGTGCAATGTGCTATTAGAAATGTATTGCAATAGTTATAGTTATATCCACGGCTTGTGTGGATCTTTGATTTCAATTTTTCTTTTCAATTGAAAAGAAAATGCATTTTCATGCAATGTTGTAATATCATTCTAATTGTGAAATCAAATGAAGCCTTGTAAAAATATGAGTTCTTTACGAAATGAATAAAAGCATCTGAAATGCTATTTTGCTCATGTACTCAATTCTGTATTTCTTTTAAATCTACAACATTTGAATGGCACTTTGAAACTCTATTCTTCTTTTAAATGCATAACTGTTGTTCAATGAAAAGTGACAAAGTAATGCTAAACAACATTTAAAATTCAATCTGCAGTTCCACTTAATGTTGAAAAACAATCAGCCAACTCCTCAATTTGAGTTGAGGCGAAAAATATATAAACATTTTGGTGATTTCCGCTATATGCTTGCCTACTAAGCATAGATCAATGGCCTTTAAACAATTCATTGGGCGCGGAGTCAATTCTGCCCCTTCTTGAAACTCAAATTTTTGAACAGCAACACTCTAAACAGCAACAAGAAAAGGAAACAAAACTGAAAGCAAACTAACAAGCCCTGGTGGCCAACAAAACAATGCGCAACGACGCTTAGAGAAAGCAAACTATTGAAATGAAATGTGCGAAACACACTTATTTGCAAACTACTCTACCTAACAGTGAGATAACTTATCTCAAAGGCAGTGCTTGAGGTGGATCCCATTTACTGGGATAGACAACACCTCGCCAGTCATCTTCGAAAGTTGGAATGCGTTGTGTTCCTTTCATTCCGTAATCACATAAGGCCCATCCCATATTGCATCAAACTTGGAATGTCGTCCAGGTCTGCTTTTAAATTCATTCCACTTGAAAACTAGATCTCCAACAATAAAATCATGAGGCCTCGCCCTCTTGTCAAAAGCATTCTTCATTTGTGCTTGATGTATTTCCAGCTGTCTCAGAGCTTCTTTTCTGGTTTCTTTGAGCTCAACCAGCTGTGCAAACCTCACTTCAAGAGGTTGTTCATTTAGTAACTCCAGTTCTTTAACATAACTTAATGTTGGCAATTCAATTGAAATAGGCAACTTAGCCTCTCTGCCATAAGTCAAAACAAAAGGTGAACAACCAGTGGCTCTTTTAGGAGTTATTCTGTCAGCCCAAAGGGCTAGCTTCAAATTTTCATGCCACGTTCTCTGGTTATCTTCAACAGTCTTCTTGATTATTTGAATCATATTTTTATTTGTGGATTATGCTTGACCATTACCTTGCGGATAATAATTTGATGACGTGTTCAGATAGATGTTATTTCTGACAGACCAATTTGAAATCTTTATTCCGATGAAAGCTAAACCATTATCTAAAATGATTGAATCTGGAACACCAAATCTCGATATGAGATCTTGATAAAAATTAAGCACTGAAGTCTCGTTTGCTTCCTTTAAAGCAACAACTTCAGTCCACTTTGTAAAATAATCAGTGGCAGTAAGAATCCACTTATGACCTGCACTTGAAGGTGGGTTTATAGGGCCAATAAAATCCAAACCCCACTTAGCAAAGGGTTGTTCTACCTAAATCGGATGCAGGGGCAGTGGTGCAAGCCTCTATTTACCAGCAAATAATGCACATTTCTCACACTTTTTGACCCATGCAATAGCATCCTTAAATAAATCTGGCTAGTAATAACCAGCTCTCATAATCTTCAGAGTTGTTGTTCTTACAGCAAAATGACCTCCAAAAGGTCCATCATGAAACTCTGCTAGTAGCTTGTCAACTTGATTAGGTTGAATGCAACATAATAAGACACCTTGGAAATCTCTCCTATAAAGAATGTCATCAATAACTGCATAAGGGATGGCTTGAAATCTGTAGTACCTTCTTTTTGCTCTGTCCAAGCCTTCGAGGCATTCACCAGTTTGCAGATAATGTATCATCTGATGCAACCATGTAGCAGGGAGTGCTTGAACAACACTTAAAACATCATTATTTAACACTGTTTCTGCATTTGCAGCCTCTATTAAGCTGTTGTTTTCACTTCCAGCAATCTGCTCACACAAACCTTTGCCTCTAACGAGCTTGGTTACTTTAATGTCAACATCGAACTCCATCACTTTAGTGATCCAACCAGCACGCTTATCATTAATATCCTTGTTAAGCAGAAAATCTTTAATAGTCGAATGCGCTACTAGCAAATGAACCTTGTTGTTGGACAACATGTGTCTAAATTTCTTCAAGCTTCTTACAACAACAAAAACATGTTTCTCAACAAAAGAATACTTTACCTCATAATCATGTAAAACTTGACTGAAAAACGCTATAGGCTGCTCCAAGCCTTCATCGTTCTGTTGGCATAACATAGCCGAAACTGTATCAACTCCTCCAAAAGCATATAAAATGAAATCTCTGTCAAAGTTTAGATTAATGAGAGTAGAAGCGGCTGCGAGCGCCTCTTTGATCTACTTGAAGCTCTTCCTGCCTTCCTTAGTTCAGCTAAATGGCATATTCTTCTTCAGCATATAAGTGAGAGGTTGCAACAAAGCTACAATATTTGGTATAAACCTCCTCACAAAATTTATTCTCCCAAGAAAGCTTTGCAAGCCTTTCTTATGAGCTGGTAATGGCAATTCAAGAATTGCGGAAACTCTTTCAGGATCAATTGAAATACCTTGCTTTGAGACAATGTGTCCCAACAATTTGCCTTCATATACCGAAAATATGCACTTCTTCGGATTGAGAGACACTCTGAACTCTCTGCATCTCTTAAAAATTTGTTCCAAATGATCTAAGTGTTCATTAGCATTTCTAGAAAAAACAATAATATCATCTAAATATACCAGAACGAACTTGTTCATGAGGTCGTGGAAGGCCATATCCATAGCATGCTAGAAAGTAGCTCCAGCATTTGATAAGCCAAAAGGCATCTTCTTGTAGGCCATCGTGCCCCACTTGGTTGTAAACACTATTTTGAATTGATCCTCTTGCTTAACCAGAATCTGGTTATAACCTGAGTAGCCATCTAACAAAGAAAATCTGTTAGAACCAGAAACTACCTGTAAAATTTGCTCCATAGAAGGGAGTGGGTAATGGTCTTTCAAAGACGCTCTATTCAGATCTTGAAAATCGACACAAAGTCTGATTTCTCCATTCTTCCTGACTGGTACTAAATTTGACACCCAAGAGGTGTGCTTGATAGGGAAAATAATACCGCTTTCAACTAGCTTATTCAGTTCAACCTTCATAAGGTGCTCCAACTTAGGATTAAGCGGTCTTTGCTTCTGCCTTACGGGTTTTGCGTTGGGCTCAAGCTCGATGGTATGCTGTGCTAAATTAGGGTTAAAACCTCTCAAATCTTTGTATTCCCAAGCAAAAATATCACTATATTTCTGACATAACATAATGAAAGCTTGTTGTTCCTCTTGACTGCATACCTTACCCAGCTTGAGAAGCTTACCCTTGAAAATTTCGATAGCTGCATAGTGCTCCTCCTTGACAGTCAAGCTGCACTTGTCCTTCTAAACTTGATCATCTGAGTTAAACACTGATTCCAAGGTCACCAATCCTTTTGGCAACTTATTGGTCTTTAATTGCACAATCTGATCCTCATACTACTGCTGCCATTTTTGCTGATTTCCATCTGTGAATTTAGCTTCAGCAATGAGAAAATTCACAATTTGCTCATCGCTATCAAAGACCTACCAACTCACGTTATTGTCAGGTACAGAAGGTCTGACCACTATTTTCATGTATTGGCGTGCCTCTACCTTATGAATTTCCTTAGGAATATCAAACTGGGCTCCTATGGTAGCGAGCCTATCAGCATGCTTATTTTGATTTCGAGGAATCACCATGATGTTAAAAGCATTGAAATATTCCATTAAATCCCATACACGATGCTTGTATTTCTTAAGCAAATCATTTTTAGCAGCATTTAAATTTCTGACCTGATTCACAATCAACTCTGAATCGCTATAAACCTGCAAACATTTAATACCTCATTTGCGGGCCCACTCAAGGCCATGCACCAACGCTTCATACTCAGCTGTATTATTTGAACAGTTGAAAGCAAATTTGTAAGCTGAATAATACTTATCTCCTTCAGGCGATATCAACATAGCTCCACCTCCGGCACCAATACTGCTCCTCGATCCATCAAAATAAAGTTTCCATAACTCATTATCTTTTCCTGCAGACGGTTCATCCTCTTTGCAAAGATTAGGCATGTCTCAATTAGACTCGCGAATCATATAAACTCCTAATCCTACCTCATTTGTGTTCTGAAACGGATCAAGCTCGTGATCTTCAGCTGCCCATTCATCGAGACTGATGTAGTCTTCCTGGGTGCCACAGTCTGAGGTCATGGTTTGCTCCTCCATTGTAGAGGTGGTGTAGAGATTAGCGTTTATAGGGCTTGGGGAGTATGGTTCGATATGGTCTTTGGCAAGAGGCTCAGACTTTATGGTTACTTTCGTACCATACCTTGTTCTAAAAAATAGATGAGACCAATAAGAAGACAAAAACCCACCCAACTTGGCTGTAAAATCCCTTGGTAGGCAAATGGAAAAATGCGGCTGTAAGTCTATGACACGAATATCCTGATGAATAGTGAAACTTGGGGATGCATGCAAGGTAAGGGCTAATTTTTTTATAATACCAGCAGTCTTAACAACAGACCCATCTAATTGCACTACTCCTTTTTGAGGATTAGGCTCATAAACAAGACCTAATTTGTCAACTAAACTCTTAGGCATGACTGAACTACTGGCACCAGAGTCGACCATACAATTATGCACAATTTTATCACCTATGATCAAACTTAAGTAAAATGGAGGGGGCTTTACCTCTTTTGCTTTCTTCCCACCTTTGTCCTCCAGATCGTTAGCCAACACAACTTTCGCAACTCCTTGATTTGCATTGTTAGAAATAGATAACTCAGCCAAAGCACTTTGCAGCAAACTTTTCTACCCTGGAAGCTGCAGAGCATCTAATATCGACATATTGATAGTAGTTTTCTTGAGATGCTCAATGATATTGAAGGATGAAACATTTACCTTATGCTGGTTTTTTGTAACAGCAACTTCATTTTGCTTCTGCACAGGCTGAGAATGCGTTTTTAGTTGCTCTTTACTGGGTATCTCCTGCCCTCTTTGCAGAATCTGTATTTTAGGCTGCGTAGCAGCATTGATTTCTGATAAAACCGGCTGATTACTGACTAGTGGCTGCTGCTATGAATTTCCAGCTTGTTGTCCTAGATCCATAGCTCATTTTTTAGATCTAGTGTTGGCTGAAATAGGGGAATTTTGTCGATCTTGGCTATTCATGCCACAGAATTCAGAGCTCTGCCAGTTCGGCAAGGCGACTTCTACATTATCTTGTTGTTCTTGATTCTGATCTACAGTATTTTCTGAAACAACATATACATTTTGCACCATTAAAGCCTAGTTTCTCACTCCGTTGGCGCACACCGACTGACTGTGGGGTTGATTGCATGGGTAACACCAATCGCAATCTTGAACAACATTATTTTGCGGCACAAGTTTTTTTGACGTGCTGGCCGTGTTCGGATTGTACGGCTGGAATGGCCGAGGGTTAAAATTCCTTCTTTGGGCCTGATGGTCATTTTGGAAAGCGGGTCTACTTTGTTGATTTTGCTGATAAGGGGCTTGATAAGGCTTGTGCTCTTGGCCAACTTGCTTCTTAATAGTTACAAGATCGTTCCCAAAATTCTTTAATATGCTCTTAATCTCTTGCATCTCTAGATTTGGGGCTGAGACAACGAACTCTTGGGCTATATTATGGTATCCTATTGCTGGAACTGGCGGGACAGTAGCCAAGGGAGGTATAGCAACAGGAATAGGCGGCTGTATTTCTAGAAACAAAGGCATGGGGGGTCTAGGAGCTATATCTCCAGCTTGAATAAGGTAGTTTTCAGCATTAATAGCAATATTATAAGCATTAGGAAGCGTTAAACCACCCATAGACTGAGTCATGATAGCGATCTTGCTATTCAAAGCTTTTAAATAAAATAGGAATGCATGTGCCGATAAGGGCTTTACCGTTGCCGGGATTCTATCCCAAGTCCTTTGAAATCTATAGTTGAAATCTGCCAAGTGTTCATGCAGCACCCGTTGAATAGTGCTCAGCTGCTCTAATAAAGATAAATTATCAAATTTATTAGCAAAATATTGGTACAGGCCATTACCTAGAGCGTCCCATGTTGCGATTGAGTTTGCAGCGAGACCTCTGAACCACTGCAGCACTTTTCCCTTAAGTGAAACAACTAACAGCCTTAGAGCGACGTTCTCTTGAGTGATATTGTGCACCAAGCATAATGTGGCTACGTCACGGATGTGTTCGACTGGTGTAGTGTAATCCTCTCCGGTGAAATATGGTAGTCCTCGAAGGGCTGCAACTGGAATATCATCATGTTGAGCAAGATCTAATGGACTGCCTCCATTGAAGAGTGTGAACGAGTGTTGCCTTGGTGGTGCTGCCGTCAGTGGTATTTGTGAGATTGGTACTGGTACACCAGGTGACAGAACTAGAGCACCAAGAACGGGAGGTGTTGACTTTGATCTTGCAGGGGCTTCAAAAAGCCTTCTTGTTGTTCTGCCTCTTCTTCGTGATGGGGACAGCTCCTGATACTTGAAAGGTTTTGAACTTGATCTTGTTTGAATATTTCTCATGCGCGGGCTGTACTAGCATGCAAAAAATAGAACCGAAGTCGCCAAGTATATTGATAGCCTCCAGAAGGCTGGAAAAAATCTACTGCATACACCAAACAACAAACTAAAAAATTAAATATTCTCTAAAAGTTACTTTTGATGGTCCCACCGGGCGTGCCAAAAACTGTTATTGTATAACTAAAAATATGTTATACTTCTGTGAATCCTTGCATGCAAGGATACTCAATAATGAGTCCTTGCAAATCAATTCACAGCTCTCTATCCGAGAAGAGCAGGGATTGATATTGTGGCCCTTAGATTGACCCAGTTACTCCTACAAATACAGTCTCAGAACGAGAGATTCAAAGAGGAGAAGCAAGAATGCCAATCTCCATGAATCCTATTCTTGCAATGCAACAATGAAAACTAATCTAAATGACTGTAAAATGCAATAAACAAAACTAATTTATTGAAATGAAAATTGATCTACATGCAATGCCATAAATGAATTATTTTGCAAATTAATCTACTATGAAGATTAAGCTAAAATGTAATATTAAACTATATGCTCTAAAACTAAGATGCTTATAAAATCAAACTAATGTGTAATCTCAAATAATAAAATTCAAATTTGTAGCATAAGTCCGATGTAAAAATTCGTGATTCTTTTGAAATGAGAATGAGAGGGCTCATTTTATAGGCAAAAGTGGAATTGAAGGCAAATTCAGAAGCAATGTGGGATAAATAGAAAAATAGAAACAAATCTTGAATGGAATTCTTTTTTAGTTTATTTCCCTTTTAACTGATTTGTTTCCTTTTTTCATCACAGGATATTCTTGAGAGGATATTTCATTTATTTTATTTAATTTAAGATGATAATATCTCTTTTAATAAAATAAAATAAGATTATGTAATTTAGAAATGAATATTAATAAAATAAAATAAAATTATTTAATTAAAAATAGATTTAATTAAATAGCATCATTTTATTTAAGTAATATTAACTTCAATTAAATAACATTATTTTATTTATTAAAAGGATTTATTTCTTTTGATTAAATAAAATTAATGAAGCATTCAAACCTTAGGGAAAATTGAAACATTTGAAATAGTTATGAATTGATTAAGAAATTTAATTTGAAAATGCGACAATCATTGATTCAGAAAGTTGATGTTGACAAATTAAATAAATGGGGCCCAAAGTCTAGGTGACCATTTTAGGTTGCATACATTTGCCCCTCTTTGACTAATGTGAGGTCGAATCGGGATCACATGCAACAAAGAATGAAGTTGCAATGTGAGATTGATTTTTGATCATTAAACAACTCAGATGTGAGGTCGACTTGATCACATCTGGACAAACATAAACAAAAGGCCTTTGAACATGAGGTCGATTCAGGATCACATCCAAAGTGAGAGATAAGAATCTCAAGCAAAGTTGCCCCAAGAGAAGCAATTGATAAATTGATAAAGTTGAATCAAGGATTGAAGTTTGATAGGTACGCCCCCTTGATCCCGAAATCGAAATGAGATAGAGGAGAAATAATAAATTGAAAAATTTGATCAAATCAAACAAAAGATAAGGTTCTTGATGTAAGATGAAAAATATAAGAATCACCAGAACCCAGGTAGATTAGCAAGAAAATTATGCCCTAAGGTTGAATTAGAAGAAAAGAGAGGGGTGAAATCGAATGGAAGATAGAAGTTTGGAAGAAATGGAAAGAAATGGGAGAAGGAAGAGAATCTGCCTCAATAAAGAGGATGCATCAAAAATCAATCAACTGTTTAAGATAGGGAATTTCGATTGAGATCACGAAAGAAGATAAGGAAATGAAGAACGTGATCACAGTTGATGAAAAATCCACAAGAAAGATGAAGGAACCCTCTCAAACCCATAATACAACCTAAAAGTGCAAATTAACATGAAGTCTAAATAGTGCAAGCTACATGAAAATGCAAAGGTGTACTTGCAATAGGGTAACATAGGTTTTTGTGTGTTCATCATTCATTAGAGAATGTGAGAGAACTTATTTTCATCATTGGGCCATTATTACCGGACATCGGACAATCACACAATCATCACTAGTCACAAACGCAACTATGAAGATATGAATGTGATTTATATCAGCTTGGAATGTGGAAAGATTCTAACATGAGCATCAAAGACATGAAGGTCAAGATGACTACAATGTTAGCTTACCCAATTTAATGTAGCAAAACCACGCTCGCATCAAGACATAAACGCCAGGATTACCATGAGAATGGTTGTGCAAAAACATTCAAGGATGATGCCATAAATCTCTTAAGTGTGTCAAGGAGACAACAAGAGACACTAAAGAGGTTCAAGACAACACCCACAAGCAGAAAGCAAATAAAAACATGCCCCATGCCCCAAGTCCTCTAGCTATGCATCACGGAGAGACTTATTAGACAAGGACACTCAACGAAAATCAATATCAGTCAGCACACAAAGAAAAGATCATGGCATATCTCAAGCATTAAGTGTTGCAATTAAAATTTTTTAAGTGTGTAAACTAATACTGAGTTCCGAGGATAAGGATCGAATGCTTGCAAGTAGGTAAGATCACATGACCGAACTGGATAAGACCAAACTGATAAGTGTTGAAAAACACACAATGTCAGGGGTTGTGTTGAAAAACACAATTGGGTTAGTGTTGAAAAACACCGTTTGCGAGGTGTCATAAAGACAAGCATATCCAAGAGACCAAAGCTAACACAGTGATGCCCCTAGACAAAGACAAAGACCAATTCCAAACCAAGGCAATAAGGACAAGGCATGATGGAGAAAGGCTAAGTGTCGAGGATGCATGCTAAGAAATAGGGATGCAAAGGCCTCAAGTAGCGCCTGTTTCCAGGTTTTCACCACTTGGAAGAATTTTTTTTTTTTAGGACTTTTTTTATTTTTATTTTTTTTGTATTTTTGCTACCAAGGCGCCTGTTTCCAGGTTTTCACCAAGGCACTTTTTTCTTTTTTTTTGTATTTTTCAGCATCATATTTGATTTTTTTTGGATTTTTTGACAATATATCAATTTTTTTTTTTGTAATTTTTTTTAGTACCATATATCAATTTTTTTGGAACTTTTTTCAGGGTCATAATTATATACAAAGGATGCCCCCAGACAGAACGAGCATCAAGGATAGAACTTCTTCAGGTGCAAAACATTGATAGGCTCGGGGAGCTGCTCCCCCTCTTCAGTAGATAGTAGATAGGCACTTGTGCCAAAAGCTGCTGTGATGATGTAGGGTCCAAGCCAATTAGGTTCGAATTTTCCCTTATGTTCTCGATTCTGTTGGTTCTTAGGATTCTCTCGTAGGACAAGATCTCCTACTTGGAATTTTCTAGGGCGAACCTTTTTGTTGAAGGCTTTGGACATCCACTTTTGATAGACCCTCATATGATCAAATGATGCTTTACACTTCTCATCAAGAAGTTCCAATTCTTGCAATCTCATGGCGCGATAGTCTTCATCTGTAACTAGACCTTTGAGAGAGACCCGAAGTGATGGAATCTCAACCTCTAAAGGTAACACTGCTTCAGCGCCGTATGTGAGGGCAAAAGGAGTAGCCCCAGTTGGAGTACGAATACTCGTTCTATAGGCCCACAGGGCCGGATTTATCTGTAGGTGCCAGTCTCTACCATTCTTATGAACTGTTCTGTGCAAAATATTGAGAATGGTTTTGTTTGAAGCCTCTGCCTAACCATTTCCTTGTGGGAAGTAAATGGAGGACTAATGTTGCTTTATCTTGAATCTTTGGCAGAGTTCTTTAAGGTCCTTGTTTTTGAACTGACCTCCATTGTCAGTGATGATCTTAGATGGCACTCCATATCGACAGATGATATGGTTTAAAATAAATAAAGACACTGTCTTGCTTGAGGCAATAGAAAGTGGAACAACCTCTACCCATTTTGTGAAGTAGTTAGTAGCAGTGATAATGAACTTATGCCCACCTGATGAGTTGGGATGAATCTGCCCAACAAGGTCAAAGGCCCATCGCTGAAATGGCCAGTGAGATATAGAAGGAATTAGCTCCCTACCTGGAGCATGTATCAGGTGTCCATGTTTTTGACATTTTTCACAAGACTTAGCAAATGCTACCGCATCTATCTACATCGTAGGCCAATAGTACCCGCCCTAAGCAACCTTCTAGCCATGGAAAGACTATTAGAATGTCCTCCACATATGCCCTCGCGGATGTCAACTAGCGCTTGATCGGATTCCTCCTTTTCTAAGCACCTAAGAAGTGTTCCATCTAGACCCCTCCTATACAAATCACTAGAGATGAGGGAATGGCGAGAGGCATTGCAGATAAGGTTTCTTCTTTCAGATCGGTTAAATGTATCGGGGATGATGCCATCATGAAGATATGAGTAAATAGCACCATAGCGGGAGGATTCATGATTGACAAGGGTACAAATGACATGGCTTTCGGGTGAGTCAAATATGGGATATCGTAGCTCTTCCACCAGGAATTCATATCTGGACTCATGTTCCTCTAACTGAAGAAGTGAAGCAAGGGTGGCCATAGCATCAGCTGCTTTGTTCTCAGCCCTAGGGATTTGCTGAAAGGTGACAAAAGTAAAATACCGTCTTAATGAATCAACCATTTTTTTGTAAGGTACCAACTTGTCATCTTTTGTTTGGTATTGCTCATTGACTTGGTTGATGATCAGCTGAGAATCCCCATAGATATGTAGGTTTGTGATATTCCACTCTATGGCCATTTTTAGTCCATTTTTCAAAGCCTCATACTCAGCTATGTTGTTTGTGCATGGAAAGAGTAACTTGTAAGATTTAGGAATAGTATACCCATGAGGAGAAACAAACAACACACCAGCCCAAAACCATTTTGGTACGCGTGAAATCAAAGAATATTTCCTGTGATCTTTCGGGCCATGTAATACATAAGATGCTCATCCGAAAGTTGACTTGAATGGGCATATTATCCTGAATAGGTAAATTAGCCAGCTTGATCTCAAGAATAGCTTACCTTGATCGCTTTGCTATACCAATATACTCTTGGCGTCAAATCAGAAAGAATCATCATCCATTTAGCAAGTCTACCCGTGAGAGCAGCTTTACCGAGCAAGTATTTGAGAGGATCAATTTTTGCTATGAGGTGTATGGTGTGCGCGAGCATATAGTGTCGCAATTTTTGGGAAGCAAACACTACTGCGAGGCAAGCTTTTTCAATACTAGTATAATTAACCTCATAAGAAACAAGAGTGCCACTCAATATAATATATGGCCCTTTCTTTCCCTTTGTTCATCTAATTGAGCCAACAATGCCCCCCTGAAGATTCAAGATGGTGACATATAAAATGAGAGGTTTTCCTCGAATGGGAGGCATTAAAATGGGAGGATTTGCCAAGTATTCTTTAATTTGATCCATGCTCTTTTGGCAATCCTCATTCCGCCATTATCAACACCTTTATGCAAATTTTTGTTGAAAGGTTGTGCTCTATCCGCCAATTGTGAAATAAACCTCCTTATGGATTGAAGGCGCCCTTGAAGACACCTCATTTGGCTGACATTTTTGGGAGGTGGCATGTTTATAATGGCTTGAACCTTTTCAGGGTCCACTTCTATTCCTTTAGCCGAAATGATGAATCCCAATAATTTGCCAGAAGTAACACCAAATGCACACTTTTTTGGGTTTAATCTTAGTTGAAATTGTTCCATGCGATCTAGAATCACTTCTAAATCAGCCAAATGTGTTCCTCTTCTCTTAAACTTAGCCAGGGTGTCATCCACATAATCTTCCATATTCTTATGCATCATGTCATGGAAGATAGTTGTCATAGCTCTTTGGTAAGTAGCTCCTGCATTTTTCAATCCAAAGGGCATGACATTCCAACAATAAGTACCCCAGGCACATGTGAATGCAGTTTTTTCTTGATCCTCAGGAGCTATCTTGATCTGATTATACCCAGAAAAACCATCCATCAAAGAATAGATCTCATATCCCGCTGTCATGTCCACTATCATGTCTATGT